>CAUYRT010006929.1:0-17622 GCA_963574885.1 Lepilemur ruficaudatus
TTTTTTTTTTTTTTGAGACAGAGTCTCACTCTGTTGCCTGGGCTAGAGTGCCGTGGCATTAGCCTAGCTCACAGCAACCTCAAACTCTTGGGCTGAAGGGATCCTTCTGCCTCAGCCTCCCAAGTAGCTGGGACTACAGGCATGTGCCACCATGCCTGGCTAATTTTTTCTATATATATTTAGTTGGCCAATTAATTTCTTCTATTATTGGTAGAGACAGGGTCTCGCTCTTGCTTAGGCTGGTCTCGAACTCCTGACCTTGAGCAATCCGCCCGCCTGGGCCTCCCAGAGTGCTAGGATTACAGGCGTGAGCCACCGCGCCCGGCCAGTTTTTCTCTCCTTTTACACTGTCTCTTTTTCCTTCCCAAAGGTGTCAAAGTTTATGGTAGGTTTTTGGTCCCAGTATTGTCCTGGTGATACAGGGTACTTGGCCATCAAACTCCTTCTCTAATCTTTTTTTAAAAAAGGAAAAAGGAAGGAAAGAAAGAAAGAAAAGGAAAGAAAAGAAAGGAAAAGAAAAAGAAAAACTTCCTTCTTCCGGGGATTCGGTTGTTGGGACTCAGAACATGATACCCCAAGGAAGGGCGTTGGAACGCCCCAGAGGCAAGGTTTCCCTGACCTTCCCCCATTCTCCTGTCTTCTGCCCCTGAAGCAATTCATAGAAACCAGAATTCCTCTTTGTCAACGTGGGTCATGGAAACGACAACCCCTGTCCCCAAAGCAAGCCGCAAAACCTAGAAAGCTCACGCTCTGTCTCTTCTCCCTTGAGGACCCTCATTCCAGAGGGGGCCTGGCCCATACCCTGGAGGAAGGAAGGCTGCACAGAGACCAAGAAGAATGCAGACAGACAGGCCTTGCCGGGTTTCCCCCTCACTGTTACCATTAGGTTATAGCCTTTTGCCCAATCGCATTTCTACATGGCCCCTCGGATCGTTCTTCATGGAACCCAAACACAAAAACCATTTTCAGCCAGACGCGGTGGTGGAGGGTGCCTGTAATCCTAGCTACTCAGGAGGCTGAGGGGGTTGGATTGCTTGAGCCCAGGAGTTAGAGACCAACCTGGGCTACACAGCAAGATCCGGTTGCAAAAAAAAAAAAAAGTTAACCAGGAAACCTTGGGCAGCCAGATTTTCTTATCTACTGCAGTCCTCAGCATCCCTTCTCGTGCTCATTCTGACAGGCAGCTCTGGTCTCTAGGAGACACGGGCTGCAGTGGAGTGCTCTGATAAGGGCTGGCCGGTGCGCCCGGGGCGCGTGGGTGCGGTGCGGGCGGGCTGGGCCTGGCGACCCTGCCACGCCCGTGCGCTGGGTGCTGGATGAAGGGCAGGGGACGCCGCGGCTGGAATCTTCCCCCAGGACGCGAGCGACAGACACTCAGCCGAAGGGTTTCTGTGCCAGGGAGGTGACAGCTGAGTGGCTTGGGCGACTCGCGGGGAGAGCTTTCCACTCCCCGGATAAGCAGGGCTGAGCCCCGCAGCTCGCAGGGGGGAGGAGGCGGTGTACACGGCTGCTCGGTGCGTTGTCCTCTCCTTGCAAGCCCTTCCCGGGAGTGTCACACCTCCCCACGCAAGCCCTGCCCGGGCGTCCGGGAGATGGCGGTAGCTCCTGCTGCGGGCGCAGCAAATGCAAACCTTTTGCAGCCGGGATCTCTGCGCCGGAGAGGACCTTGGCCGGGTGCCGGGGAGGCAGGCCCGAGGAGGAGGGCGGAGGGCGGAGGGCGGAGGCCGCGGTGCCCGAGCTGGCCCCGGCCGGGGGGTCCCCGTCGGGTGGCGGGGAGGCGGGGCGAGGGCAGCGCGCTGAAAAGGGGCACGCGCGGCCGCCGTGGGCCGAAGTGCGGGCTGCGGCGGGCTCCTGGATCAGGGAGGGCCTCCACGAGTCACCGCCGCGGTGTCGCGACCGCCGCCCGGGCCGCATCGGGCACCGCCCGCCGCACCGTCCCCGCGCCCAGCCCCGGCCGGCGTCCTGTCCCCGTGCCCCAGTGCCCTGGCCCGGCCCGGGCCGCTGGCGGAGGGAGAGTTCGCCCGCGGGCCCGAGGAGTCGTCCGGGGAGGCAGGAAGGACATTGTCGTAGTTCTGAAAAGTTTTTCTCCTTCCTCTCCTCCCCTCGCCGCAGAGGTGAGCGCCGGGCGGCAGCGGTGCCGACTCCGCGGGGCCCGCCTGCCCGGGGACCGGGACTGCGGCGGCGCCTTCCGAGCCATGGAGGGCGCAGACCTGGCCGGGAAGGTCCTCTCCACCTGGCTGACGCTGGTCCTCGGCCTCATCCTGCTGCCGTCGGCCTTCGGCGTGTCTCTGGGCATCTCGGAGATGTACATGAGGATCCTGGTGAAGACTTTGGAGGTGAGTGTGGGGGACGGGGTGTGCGCACCTCTGGGGGCTTCAGGGACACCCCGGAGCGGGGGGGCACCCAGAGCCGGGCTGATGCGGAGGGTGCGGGTCTCAAGGTCAGAGGTCTGGGGGCGTGTGTTGTAGGTTTCGGGTTCTTGTCCACGGCTGCGCGCAAACAGTGCCTCGGTTTCCCCCGCGCCGGGCTGAGCCCCCTGGACCACCCTCTTGTTCCTCTGGTTGAAGGCAAAACCACTCCTCCGCCCGTGGTCTCTGTCATCAGTTATTATTTTACTGATTAGAATAACGATGAGCCCGCCCTCTGTACCAGCAGATGTGTTTACATCCGTTTTGCAGCGCGGCTGTCACTTCTGTCTCCTTGGTGTTTCTGCAGCCCCAGGTTGCAGAGGTCCCTCCGTGTGCTAAGGCATCCTGTCCAAACAGGAATCGTAGTCTGCTCTATGCCCTAGATAACAGGCCAACTGCTGGATGGCAGAAAGAAATCTGATTTTATTTTAGTGGAGTCATGGAAATTTTGTCTAACCAACAGCACTTGAAATGCCATTGGAGAGGCATCTTCTCAGATCTCCCTCCGCTCCTGTTTCCAGATTCTGCAAAGCGAGGTGGTAGGTGGGAGGGCCTGGTAGGGAGCGACTGCAGCCTACCCTCACACGTGGTCTTGTGAGGTATCGAAAGGCCCTGTCAGGTAGGGAGGGCAAGTGCCATCCCGCTTTTACAGACGCGGAAAGTGAGGCTCAGAGAAGTTCCGTGGTTTATTTGAATTAAATGTTGGAAACAGGAATCTTAACTGAGGAGAGGCCCTGCTGCCTAGCGGCTAGGGGTACAAACGGTGGACACAGGTTTGCTTAGATTTGGTACCAAAACCCCAGCTCTGTTTCTCTGTATGTGACCTTAGGGAGGTCACCTACTTCCTGTGCCTCATTTTCCCCATCTATGAAATAGGGTAGGTAACACCTATTCCCGTTGGGTTGTTTAAATGAGTTAACATACATGAAGCGCCTTAGAAGGGTATCTGCGCGTTAGGTGCTATAGAACGGTTTGCTGTGATACTTCGATTCAAGCATACCACAGTGCCTTCTAATGTGGGCTCCCATTTTCTGTCCTTGTTTTCTGTGTGCCCTCGGGACATGGCTTTATCTGCTTTTCTTCCTGAGCTAATGGGATGGCTCCCAGGTATACATGGGACTGGCTGCCGCCTGCTAACCTCCTGTCTTACCCCACATCCTTGTGGAACTTTATGGCTAGTCTTCTGCCTAGTCTTTGAACTTACATTTGATTCTTCCTTCATGTTTTTTGAGACAGAGTCTCACTCTGTTGCCCAGGCTAGAGTGCCGTGGGTGGCGTCAGCCTAGCTCACAGCAACCTCAAACTCCTGGGCTCAAGCCATCCTCCTGCCTCAGCCTCCCAAGTAGCTGGGACTACAGACATGCGCCACCATGGCCGGCTAATTTTTTCCTATATATTTTTAGTTGTCCAGCTAATTTCTTTCTATTTTTAGTAGAGACGGGGTCTTGCTCTTGCTTAGGCTGCTCTTAAACTCCTGACCTTGAGCGATCCTCCCACCTCGGCCTCCCAGAGTGCTAGGATTACAGGCATGAGCCACACCGCCCGGCCTTCCCTCATGTGTTTAAAGTTCTTTTGTTTCTCCTCGGGAGCTATTTCTCAGTTTTGAACTTTTCTTACTGACTTTACATCCTGAGTTGGGTCATACTATGAATTTCTTAGCTGCCTCCTACTGTTGGACCTTCTTCGAAGACTCTCCCTATAGCAGACGATCGTCTTCAGAGAGTGTTGCCTCTTTCTCAGATCTCTGAAATGATTGACCTGTTCTCCCAGACAGCAGTGTCTTTTCAGATTTTTACCCCACGTGAGGATGGAGTGAAGGTACACTGACTTCCAGGTGCTCACTCCTGTCTCTCTTGCTTCACTACTTCAAAGGACAAATAAATGACTGTACTCGATGGGATTACCTCCAGTCCGGGAGCTGACTTTCAGCTTGACAGGGCCCCAAGTTTTAATTTTTGTCCATCTAGTGTTGCAGAGACTTTCAGAGATGAACTCCTGGTTAATTAAACTCTCAAGAATGCCAGTGAGTAGGTGACCTCCCTAAGGCCACATATGAAGAAACACAGCTGGGATTTTGGTACCCAATCTGAACAACTGTAGTGGCAGGTATACATACCACTTAGCTTGAAAACCAGGTAGGTGGCAGCTTAAGGAACCACCCTCTTTACTAAGTTATTAGGTCAGGGAGATGTTTGGCATACCTGGATTTCAAATAGGGATTCATTTCATGAGCCACCTCTGATTTATTCGCTGCGGCTGCCTGGAGTCCCTGTGTGTGGGAGCAGCTAGGCTCATCAGGAAAGAGAGCTGTGATCTCACAGATTTTCTGTTTTAGACACCGGAGAGGGAAATAGCAACCCTGGATTTTCCATCCTTCAACTAGAACAGTGTTTGATGTTTCCAAGACATTTCTGTTAGGCTGGGGTTAATACAGTAGGTTTCTTTTCCCAACTATAGGAATAATTCCCTTAAAAATTACACCGATGTTTAGTATTAGAACATCTTTAGTGCTGAACAAATACCCTGCCTTTCTGTAGATGCCATTCAAGGCCCAGGCCTTCTGACACTCATTACTCTTTAGCAAGTTCTTAACTGTTTGGGTTCTTTCTTTCTTTACATTTCATTCCCCAAAATGGGAACTCAGTCAGCAAGAAGATAACAGGATGCGATCAGATTGAGACGGAGTCCTGTTATTATTAGTGACTGGTCACTAGAAACCCAGAAGATCAGGCCTCTATTTATAGGCCGTTCTCTCAATGCAAAAGATATGTTCCTATTTGGCTCTTTGAGTTGTTAAGCAGCGTCCTGACGTGGTCAAATCAGGCCTTACTACTTGACCTTCATTTATACATATTAGGTTATTTATTTTCTATCAGTTATTTTTTATTTGAACTTTTTAGCCTCTCTGGTTAACAGACGCTTCTGAGCCTAGCAAGAACTGAGGTTTTTTTCCTTGACATACTAATAAATCTGTCTTTTTGCCTCTTTAAGGGTACTTATGTCCAATTATAATCATTATAATGCTTTTTACCTCTTTTTTTGCTATTTCCCCCTTATCCTAAATTAATCAATTTAGGCATTGTTAGCTTCTGAAATTGTAATTCTCTAGATAGCATTTTAATTGTTTATTTTCTAACCAGAAAAGGAGCCCTTGGGGTTCTCCAGAATGCTGAGTTGAGAAGATCACTTGCAGTTTTTGAACTATGATGCTAATGGTAAATAATTTTGGAAATGCATAAAAAGGGCATTGAGAAAAAAATTTTTAAATCACGTGTTGGGATATTTCTTTACACTGTTACGTACATTTAAAACAATGTGAAATTTGTTCTTCAAATCTTCCCAAATCTATAGATCTTCATAATCATAACACTTTCCCTGTGTGTCTGAATAGGTAAGTACCAGGTGGACAGAGAGTTTTCTTTAGTTATGATTTCAACAAGTCCTTTCCAGCTCTCCAAGTTTGTGCCGTCTCTTTCTGCAGGCTGATTTTTGATGCAAGCAAACTTATATCTGGATGTTTTTTTGAGTGTGTTTTACCCGTAAGTGCCCAATTAGTTAAGAAAATAAGTGTTACACTTTCTGCCCTATGTGTAGGCGTTTCCGTGTGTTACCTCATTTAATCCTGGCAGCAGCCTTGTGGCGTAGGAACCACTGTCCTCATTTTACGTTGGGGAAACTGAGGCCTGCGGGGATCGAGGACCATTCTTGCTGCTGGGGCCTGTACTTTGCCCACCGTGCTTCACGGTCTTTTCAAGGAGTGATTTATTAAGACACAGAGGCATGCGAGGAGGTTGAGAAAGGGTACATATTGTCCTTTCCTTATTTTATTAGTGGATTATCAGTAACTAATGTAAAAGTATACCTGCGACTTGGAATACCGCTACCTCGGAGATTCACTGGGGTATCTCTTTAATTCAAATACTTCCAGGGTTTAACGTTTAAATTCATTTCCATATAATCATGGTTTAAGTATTCTACATTGTATCTGTGGGATAGTTTAAATGAATATTTCTTGTTTTTGAACAGTGGGCCACGATACGAATTGAAAAAGGAACCCCAAAGGAGTCGGTTCTTAAAAACTCAGTGTCCGTCGGTAAGTCGTCCGTTTCATTGTGATTGTCACGATATTCAGATTGGGCCTGCGAAATTTGAACTTGAACTATGCAGAGAGCGGTGTGTTTTATAGGCCTTGGGTCTTTCGTAATTCTGTATTCATGCAAAATAGCAGCTGTCTGAGTTTTGATTGACATTTTATTGTAAAAGTGGTAATGTGTGTTAATCTGCGTGTTCTTACAGGGATTGTTTTCCTTTCTGAGGGCATGTGTTTGAAGGTGTCTGCCCCATGGTTTTAAAGATGTAGTCAATGCAAAAAATTAAAAAAAAAAAAAAAAAAGCTAATTGGACTGCGTGGGAGTTAAAACCTATTATTGAGGTTTCATTAATGCCTTATTTTAACTGCTAAGTTGTGGTTCTCAGAAAGTATGTTTGAAGAGATTTTAAAAAATCACTAGATGAGGGTATTAGTGGCATGGGTTTAGTTTTTTTTTTTTTAAGCCTATATGGAAGTGAGAACTCCATGAATACTTTCACCTGTTGGATTATTAGTAGTGTCGTTATTTGTCATACATCTACCTTTGCTATTTTTTGTCTTTATCTTTTCCATGGTACCTCTAGGAAAGACTGAAAATGAACAGGAGGGGAAACATGAATCGTAATAGTTTAGAGTAAGGCGAGTACCTACCAAATTTGTCCTGTTTCATTCGGAGTGGCCGCCCTTCCTTTTAGTGTGTGAAAGTGGGAATTGACTCTCACAGCATCTGTGACACGCAGGTTGACGTGGGATCCAAAGATGGTTCAGAAGGACATGGTCCTTATGGGGAGCCGGGCATCTGACAGGCCACTGTGATGATAAATGCTGGAACAGGTGCGTCAGTAAAGGACAATGTCAGGTCTAATTTAGGCCCTGCTGTGTGCTGCTTCTGTGTGTGCTGATCCCATAGCTGGGCACGGTATGCACCTGCCCCCATCCTGACCGCACGCGTGAGTAGCCAGGACTCGGGGGTATGTGCCCTGTTGGTACATAGTGGTGTTTGCAGTCATCGGAGAAGCGGTGTCACAATCCTAGACAGACTCACAGAGGGTGGCGAAACACCGAGCCCTTGTGCACCTGGCGGGTGCAATCGTCCGTCTTCAGAGCATCGTGTCTGTGTACCGCTGCCAGTGACGGCACAAGCTAGAGTTGAGCCAGCCAAAGCTTAGGCAGGGGTCACAGGCAGGCCAGGGGCCCCGGGAGCATGGCTGCGATTTTGAGATGTTCTGAATGATACAGTTCCAGTAATAGACTTGGGGGAACTGAGAGGGAGAGATGAGCTGAATACAGGAAATAGTTATGTTGATTTTCTGCACCAAAAAACTTCCTTCTGCCACTCTTTTACTTAGCGGAACACAGTTTTTGAAATGCATGTCAAGTCTCCCTGCACAGTTAAATCCCCCTTGCATTATATTTCTTCTGTGCCTTTATTGAATAAGCCAACTGAAAGCTAAGCCTAGGGGAATATTATCTTTGTGGTTCAATAATCCCCTTCTGTCTTTAGCCATATTCTACTATTCTACTGTGGGCTTTCATTTAAAAACTGTTTAATTTACTGAGCTTCAGCTATGATTATGAGTCTGATCTCTTTAAGAAGCTCTGTTGTTGCACCTTCTTCTTCTTTTAGGCTTAAGGACTTTGCCTCATTGTTAACACAAAGATGAAGATAAATCTTTTCTCCCCCTTCAAGTCACTGTGTTAGGCTGAGCATTAAACTTCAGTGGAGGCACGGTGGCTCCCGCCTGTAATCCTAGCACTCTGGGAGACCGAGGCAGGAGGATTGCTCAAGGTCAGGAGTTCGAGACTAACCTGAGCAAGAGCGAGACCCTGTCTCTACTAAAAATAGAAAGAAATTAATTGGCCAACTAAAAATACATAGAAAAAATTAGCCGGGCATGGTGGCGCATGCCTGTAGTCCCAGCTACTGGGGAGGCTGAGGCAGGAGGATCGCCTGAGCCCAGGAGTTTGAGGTTGCTGTGAGCTAGGCTGACGCCAGGGTATTCATTCTAGCCCAGGCAACAGAGCGAGACTCTGTCTCAAAAAAAAAAAAAAAGAACAAAACAAACAAACAAATCCAAAAGGAGATTAAGACCAGAGGATGCAGGCTTTGGCTACGTGTAATTAATAACGTCCACCTACTTGGTAGCACATGTAAAAGCGCCTCCAGTCTTTGCAAGGTGTAAGTGCGGGTTCCTTTTTTCCACGCTTGCTAAGCTCTGTGTTTGTTAAGTGGGCGTCTGTCAGCGTATCATTCCGATCGCTTCCTCTTCCCGCCTCTGCGATGACGTGGGCAGACATTGCTCAAATAAAATAACATCCTCATTTTCACTCACTCACGTGCCACTCTCTCTACTTGCCTGTGTGGGGGCCAGCCCACATGACCTTCCCGCAGACGGACACCAGTGTGTGATGCGGGCAGGGATTGCGAGATTCCAGCAGGTGACGACAACCTTCATGCTCTGGTGTCGAGCTGGCATTTTACAGATACGAGCCCAAGAGTGCTAATCGATAGAGAAGCGTGCGTAGCAGCGTTCACGTGAAGGAGAGAAAAACAGGCATTTTGTAATTGAGGAAGATAAAAGAACTAATGTCTTTTTGGTTTTTTTTTTCCCTTTTTTGGGTAAAAAACAACAAAAAAAAGAGCATTGCTTTGCCGTTCCACCTTTACTGCCATAGGACAAGCCACCCAGTGTGGCTTTAGGAGAAGACCGGTTTAATTTTAGAAATCTAGAAATGATATTTCGTAAGTGTGATGTAACTTGGTCTTTTTTTTTTTTTTTAACTTGGTCTTTTTTTGGTCTTTGCTTATAATCAGTTAAAACAGCCCCTGCATCATATAATGCATGGGGTTGATGGTTCATGAGCTCAAGGAAAGTGAGAAAGAGAGAAACTGAGTTATGAAAGACTTAGAATGATTGCAGGGAAAGGGCATTGGGTGGAAGAAGCTGTAAGCAAAGGCGAGAGGTTAGGAGAGCCTAGGAGCTATTTATTGGGCTCCAAATAACAGATTTCGTTTGCCTGGAGCTGGGATGGGCAGAGATGAGTCGGGGGTGGAAGGAGTTGACGCTGGATTTGCAGGTTTGATGCCAGGCTGAGACGTTCATTCCTCGGCTGAGGAGAGCTCAATGTTTCGAGAAGATGAATCTGGCAGTTAGGTGGAAGTGGTGGAGGAAGTGGAGACAGGAGGGCAGTAGACAGGAAGTCATTCTGGGAGGTAACGGGGGCTTGAGGCAGAGCGGTGGGGTAGGTGGGGAGGTGGAGCTTCCCAGCAGCCACAGACACAGGTGCACCTTGGGGAAGAAGATGAAGTCAGGACTACAGACGAACGTTGGGAGTTACTGCAGAGGGTAAAAGTTGAAATGGTGGATTTAGTGAACTCACCGAGGGTGAAGGACATTTGTTTACAAAGGCTGGAGAAAAAGTCATAGAGAAGGAGCAGGAAGGGGTGAATGAACAGGACAAGGCTCAACCAGGAAAGAGAAGAAGAGCAGAGGGAGTGGAAACTAAGGGGTGGGGGAGAAAGAGAGAGTCCTAACTATATACGAGGGCTGTCAAGAATAATGGATGCTCTCTATCATCCCCTTTTATTCAGAAATAAAAACGTTGAATGTGCCTTACCTGTACACTGTGAGTGTCTACAGATATGAGGGTGGGGGTTATCAGGGACTTCTAAAGCTGACCCAGAAATTGAGTGTTTTGGGGCAAGATTTGGGATGAAAGGGAGACCAGTTATGGGGAAAGTGATCCTACTGCAGTTCCACTCTGTTCCGACTTTGCAATTCTGAAGACTCGCTGAGCTGTCAGACTGGGGAGGTTCTGGGAGCCAGCGTAGGAGCACGCAAAGGCTGCGCGTGCCAGTTCTTGTGTGAGCACTGTACATTCGAGTTCACACATCCTTTTTAAGAATATATTTATTTTTTGCATAAGTTGTAAATTCACGTGGTTCAGAAATCATAGCAATTTTAGAAACATGCTTTGATAAATGTGGCTTCCACCCCTGTTACTGGCCACCTCTACCCCTGTTAGTTTATGCATCTTTCCAGTATTTCCTTATGCTCTTGCAGACATGCTGTGATCCTGCAAATGTTTATTAGTTTCTTGACTTGTAACACTGAACATGACAGACTGTAAAACAGCATTCTGTGTCTTATGTTTTTCACTTATATTCTATAGACCTTTCCATATTATTGCTTTGAAAGTTTCTTCTTTTTTAACAGACAACAAGAAATTTCCTTATATGAATGCAAATGGCTCTTTTGACCTATAGTTCCCAACCTTTTGCTGCTTAAAAAATAATGCTACAGTAAATGTATCTGTAACATGAATTATTACAACTAAGAATGCTCCATCAGAAAACATTTGCTAGAATTTCCTGTAAAAAAGTCTGGATCTGGTGTTGGTTGGTTGGCTGGGGGTCGGTAGGTAAGTTTTTTTGCTCCCCACAGCATTATTTCATCTGTGCAAAGGGTTTTCTTTAGAGTATTTATCTCTTGGGGTCAGTAAAGTTTTTTGTTTTTTTTTTAATGCAAAGTTATCTATTTGCTGAGATTTTTATTAACCTTATTTGCATAGGACTTTGTGCAGAGTTTTCTTGTGATTTTTATAATTTTCTGTTTATGTTTATTCTTCCTTGTAAGTTTTTATTTTGCATTATATGTGGGCTTTCTTCCCTGCCCCAATTTTGTTTTCCTTAATTAGATTAAGTAGTGGAGTGTACAAGTGTTTAAAGTAAATTTTACCCATTTTTGAATAGAAATAAAAATGTTGATTGTAACTCTTAAATGTGCCAACCCAGCAACATTACTAGGGGGAGTGTCAAGAATTTCACAACCCTAATGCTTTTTTTTAAAAAAAAAATAGGCAATCCTGATTGAGTCATCGTGATTGAGTAGCATTTAGGAAAACCAAGGGAGATGCATTTATTTTGAGCACATTTCATGTATGTGAAAGGTCATGATAGTTGCACTAATTTTTCCCCTCCTTTTTTTTTTAATGGACCTATTATATGGCATGTCATAATCTAGTATTTCTAAAGCAGTATTGCTGCTACAGGGAAACGGTAAAACTTTTCTTTAAAGAAAACCAATGCTGTAACAAATTAACTTGTGAAACTCTTCTGTAGTGAGTTTTTCCATTTTGCGTTTGTATTCACGTTTTGCATGTCTCTTCCTCTCCAATTCTCCCACGTCCAAGCATTGAGAAACTTGAAAACTTAAAACAACAGCAAAACTAACAAGCAGCAAACCCTCTTACTAGTTAGTACATTGCTGATGTGACCACCAGATAGATAAAATATTAATGATAAGTGAAATTAAGCAGAAAGATGTAAATGTGTATGTGTGACCTCCCAATGTTCTGATACTTACAGGAAATAGGTTGGTTCTCTCATCTTAAATATTTCTCTAAATCATCTTGATTTGTAAGGTGTATGGTTTAAAGTAAATCTGTTATTTGTATCAACAAAATGATAATGCGAGGCAGAGGTAGGGGCAAGTACAGGTTTTGTGGTGGTTTGAAGTGCATACAATTTGGAGGCCTTCTTTAATAAGGAATGCAAAGTGACCAACACAAAATTTAGGTGCAGGGCCTGGGAAGGGGCCTATGCAGGACCCTGACGGAGCTTAACCTTATTGGCTCAAAGACCTTGAACTCAAACCTGGAGGCATGGCTGAGGATATAGCAGGGTTGCTTGGCTCTTTGGCCTGAAAGAGACGGAGGCTGTTTTCTACAAACCTTACCTAGTGACAGTCCAGGTTAGTGAAGGTGCAAAAGAGGTAGACGGTTTGAGAATAGACGTGGCAAAAACAAACCCAGGGTGATTATCCTTTCTAAACCTTGACTCATCTGCAAGATGCAGAAGACAGCTGCTTCTACCCTGGAGAGGACTTGAAGAATAAGGACACCGGCAAGACACCTGCGCACTGATGGTATTGAGTCACAAATCGGACAGAACAGGCTCCTCGGACGGACCACTGAGACCCGGCTGAACTGTGGAAATTGAGGGATCACTGGGTGGACCACTTCCCAGAGGCTGTGTTTTTTTTTTTTTCCTTGTTTTTTGTTGTGGCTTTGCTTATTGTGGGAGACCCATAGACTTAACTGGAAGGAAATGAGTTGTGTTCAAAGCCTCAGTAAAAAAAAAAATAAAGGGTGACTTGACTTATAATTTTCTGGGAATGATGATCCCAGAAAGTGAGTGAGTTAGTGATTAAGTGCAGAGCTAAATTAATGTTCGATGAAGTTCAGGTTTTCCTGTCTCAAAGTTCCCTTTCTTCTCTTAAGGAGAGAGTTCCCTTTCTTCTCTTCTTAGGAAAAGTACTTGGGAGAAGCGTTACTCAGGGCTTGCTCAGCGAGGAGGAACTGGGGGTGGTGTGGAGTTGAAGGGAAAGATCTTGCGTGTTTGGGTATCATCACAGGGCAAATGTTGAACAGCATGATGTGGAACTCGAGGCTTTAGGATATGAGAAAGTGTTTGGTTTTGGGGTCACAGGCTTGGTTTCAAATCCTGGCTCCATTCCTTATTGTCTGTGGCCCTGGGCACGTCACTCAACCCCTCTGAACCTTGGTTTCCTCCCGTATCACGTGGGGATAAAGCATCATGCCTGATAGGATTACGAGGACTGCAGAAGGGCATGTGTCAAAGGCTTAGCGTGCAGCCTGGCGTCAGGAACCACTCAGCAGATGTCAGCTGCCTTCTAGTATGGGAAGGAAGATTTAAAAATAGGGGAAGGATGGGTATAGCTGGCTAGAACCTCTAATTGAGATGGTAGCTAGAAATTTGGGAGACTCTTAAAAGTCACATGCTTTTTCTGGTTTTTTTTTTTTTTTTTGGAGACAGAGTCTCACTCTGTTGCCCAGGCTAGAGTGAGTGCCATGGCGTCAGCCTAGCTCACAGCAACCTCAAACTCCTGGGCTGAAGCGATCCTTCTGCCTCAGCCTCCTGAGTAGCTGGGACTACAGGCATGCGCCACCATGCCCGGCTAATTTTTTTTCTATGTATATTTAGTTGGCCAATTAATTTCTTTCTATTATTAGTAGAGACGGGGTCTCGCTCTTGCTCACGTTGGTTTCAAACTCCTGACCTTGAGCTATCCGCCCGCCTCGGCCTCCCAGAGTGCTAGGATTACAGGCGTGAGCCACCACGCCCGGCCCGCTTTTTCTGGTTTTGAAAAAAAATCAAGATATAATTTCCGTCCGTTAAAATGCACAATATTAAGCGTTCAGCTAGATGAATTTTTACATCTTTATAGACCCACGTCATTATCGGCCAGATCAAGCTAAAGAACATGTCCACGGTCTCAAAGCTCTCTCAAGACCCTGCCTAATATATGTCCCCTGTCCCTCCGTCCCTGTGGTAACCTCTTTTCTGGTTTCTGTCACCATCAGGTCATTTTTCCTACTTTTCACATTTTCATAAATGGCTCATACAGTATGTATACTTTGTCTGTTTTTTTTTCCCCACATAGTATAATATTTTTGAGATTTCTGCATGCTGTTGCATGAATCAGTGGATTTTTTTAAATATTAATAATCACTGTGGAGTATTCCTTTATACAAGTCAGTAATTTGTTTATCCATTATTTTGTTGATTAGCATTTGGGTTATTTCCAGCTTTTAGCCTGTAGGAATAAAGCTGCTGTAAACAGTGTGGTACAGGCCTTCTTGTGACTATCTGGGCCATAGGGGATGCCAGTGTGTGTTTAACTTTATTATTAATAGAAAGTGCTGAACGGCATTTCAGATGTTCGTACCCTCTCAGCTGCAGTGTCTGAGAGTTCCAGTCGGTCCCACCCTCTCCAGCACTTTGGTATTTTTAGCCTTTTAAATTTAAGCCATTCTTGTGGGTGTGTAGCAGTGTCTCATTATAGTTAGCAAAATAGCGTCTTAAGTATTTTTTTCTCAATATGAAATAATGCATATATTTTTGAAAAATTAGACACTGCAGAAGTATAAATAATAAAATTAAAAATCAGCCATATGAAATACTATTACTCAGAAAATACCTAATATTTTCATGTATTTCCTTATTGTTTTTTTCTGCCCATTCATATATATTTTTAAAAATGCAGTTGACATTTTAGTTTAGTAGATCTGGGGTTGGGCCCTGGTATTTATTTTTTTTTTTAAAGATTCCACAGCTAATTCTGGCGTGCAGCCGTGCTGAGACCACAGAGTTAGTTCAACCCTTCCTGCTTTCCCTTATATCTTAGGGTCTGGGCTGGTGCCTGCCCCTCTCTCTGTATTGACTAACTGAATGAATGAATGAATGAGTGGATATTTTTATTTAGATGAGGAAATCGATTCTCAGCTAAGCTGACTTTTCCAACAAGTTTCTTAAGTGTATGTTTTTCTCTTTTTTTCCTGTTCAGACACCGTGGTGATGGTATCTTCAGTGTATTTTTGAGCATAGCATTCATTTTTTAAAAGTAGAAAGAGAACAGTACGATTAGTCCCCTTTACCCATCACCCAGATTCAACAACTGTCAAGAATTTGCTACATTTGCTTCATCTATCCTTCCCCCCCCCCCAGGTTTTCCTTTGTGGAAGTATTTTTTTAATTAAAAATTTAATTGCAGAACAATTATATTAGCAATGTAGAAAGTTAGAGAAAATCAACAAAAAATGCAATTGGAAGTATCAGTCTCATCTTCATGTATATGTCCTTTTAAGGAAGTATTGCAAAGCTAACCCCAGATATCATGTCCTTTTACCTGTACAAACTTCAGTGTGCATCTCAAAAACTGGACCTTTTCTAAAGCTATTCTTATACTTAACTAAATTAATAACAATAAAATTAATTTTTAGAAAGTACTTAGGAAGGAAAGCAGTGATAACCAGGAACACAAAGGATCTCTGTGAAATCAGTGTAGGCAAATTGCCTAGTTTATGTCCTGGCCATCGGAACTGGACTGTGCCCCAGGGGACGGTTTGGATGCGGTGCACCTAGGGCTCGGCCTTGCAGCGTCACAGCGAAACTGTGGTGAGAAAAAGGGGCAGAAAGTGGACTGGAATCTGTGCGGTCGTGTGACTATGCCGTTGGTGCGGTGATTAACATGATAATGTACGTAGTGACTAATGAATTGAGGGAGAGCGCGATGGAGATCAGTGGTCTGTTTCTGGGGTCCATTCTTGGTACCGGCTTGTTCGGATGATATGAAGATCTTTCTAGTTTTTAAGCGATTGCCCGAGCATGGGCCGTCCCCCCCCCATGTGAATATTTCTGCTGTTCTTTGATCCGAGTAGCGCTGGTCCCTCACTCCCCAGCCCATACGTAGGTTGGTTATTGTAACCACCTCACCTTGGTCTCTTATTCAGTCAGGCTAGTCACACTTAGGGGTCGGGAAGGAGGTTGGGGACAATGGGGAAGGATGTAAGCCCAGCTTCCTTGCCAAAGCCTGAGCCCCCCAAAAGAGCTTCTCACGCCAGGAACAGGACACCACTACCGAGAGTTGGTACTGGGACAGGTAAACCCCTTCCACCCAATTTTTTAATAATCAGGTAGGGAAATAGAAGTATAACCTGCATAGACAAGAGTGTACATTTATAAACGTACAACTTTATGCATTTTTCCAAAGTGAACTTACTCGTATGCCTCCCATCCAGATTGAGAAATAGGACACGACCCGCACCCCAGAATGTTCCCATGATGTACTCTTGCAGTAACTGTGGGATAGGGGGGTGTATGTTTGTCCATTGCAAACCAGATTTAATTTAAAATTTACGGAAACAGTGTTAAGAGAGATTTCTGTTTCAACACATCACTCTGTGTGTTCACCTGTTTTGGGGTGAGTGAAGCTTGTGATCGAGTAGTGTTCTTGCTCAGACTAGTTGAAATGAGTTTTTCCAGAGGGAGTGTGTTTGGAGCGCTGAGCTTCTGACTGTCGGCACGTGCGTCACTGGTAGATTAAGGGTGCACTTCTGTTTATAAGCTACTGTATTCTCTCTTGAGCTGTAGCAGAGCCTGATTTTCTTCGTCGCTGGCTCAGGAAGCTCAGGTTACGACGGGAGGGCAGAAAAACGAGTGTGATTTATAAACGCGCATTTATTCCAAGAGTTCGCTCAGCTCATTCGGAGTTAATTATGTCTGAGATGGTTTTAAAAAAACCATAATGCCGTATCTGGCATTATTTACGTGTGAGTGGCTTGCTGAAGGCACCGGGGGGCCAGGGCAGCTTGTGCAATTAATCTCTTCTGTTAGATAAAGAGAGTTGTTCTAATTTGATTCTCTTCCAAGCACGGACTGTGTTGGTTTGGCCAGAGTGTTTGGTGTAGGGACAAAGTTCAAAATGTTTATAGGTTGACTTTGCAAAACTGACTTCTGAAATAAAAGGGAAAAATTTTCCTAGATTCAGGGTTTCACAAATGTAAGGATTGCGGGTTGCTTTGAAGGATCATGATTCATTTGTTAAAAGTAACTGGGTTTCTTGAATTTTGACAATGGTCAACATTTGAATAAGGTCTGTAGATTAGACCATTAATGTCAAGCTCCTTGATTTTGATCATTGTGCTGTGATTAGGTAAGTGGATCTCTCTGTCCTAAGGAAACAAACATATGCTGATGAAATGTTTGGGGGTAAAGGGGATGATGTCTTAAATGTATGCCAAGTGGTTCAGAGAAAAATATCTTTTCACTCATATAACAATAGGACAATAAAGCAAATGTGGCACAGTATTGGCAATTAGCAATCTGGGTGAAGTGACCTATTGTTGCAACTTTTCTGTATATCTGCAATTATTAAAAACCAGATCTTCCTGAGTTACACCTGGGAGTGGAATTGCCGGCTGATGGGCTCTGATGTCTCTGGATTTACTAGATAGTGCCAAATTGTTTTCCAGTGTGGTTGTACCAATCACATTCCCATTTCTCTACATCTTCACCAATCCTTGCTATTATCAGATTTCAAATTTTCATCAAGCTTATGGATCTCATTGTAGTATCTCACTGTGGTTTTGGTTTGCATTTATCTGATTATAGTGAGTCTCAGCGAGTAGCTTGGGACCGCAGGCACGCACCACCACACCTGGCTAATTTTTTTTCTGTTTTTGGTAGAGACGGGGTCTCGCTCTTGCTCAGGCTGGTCTCGAACTCCTGAGCTCAAACGATCCTCCCGCCTCGGCCTCCCA
>CAUYRT010006935.1:0-23727 GCA_963574885.1 Lepilemur ruficaudatus
CTCAAACTCCTGGGCTCAAGCAATCCTTCTGCCTCAGCCTCCCGAGTAGCTGGGACTACAGGCATGTGCCACCATGCCCGGCTAATTTTTTACATATATTTTTAGTTGTCCAATTAATTTCTTTCTATTTATAGTAGAGACGGGGTTTCGCTCTTGCTCAGGCTGGTCTTGAACTCCTGACCTTGAGCAATCCACCCGCCTCGGCCTCCCAGAGTGCTAGGATTACAGGCGTGAGCCACCGCGCCCGGCCTTAACTCTGCTTTCTCTATGTGGACTTTTCATTCTCCAGACGATTTTTGTTATGCAATGGGTCAAGGAGAAATTTTCCTCCCCATAGGAAATACACTTCTGAAATATATTATCAGATAATTACAGAATTTCATAAATAAGAACTCCTTTTCATTTTGCACATGACAAAACCAAAGCTCAGATATAACCTGATAAATGCCATATACAATTCAGTGATAAGAGAACAAATGGCAGTATTTTACAACAATATAAACCTTTTTTTAACCCCCTTATATAGAACATGCCTGTTTTAGTCCAAATCATCTTCTGAATTTACTGACTGCATTCTTATATATTCTAGAGAAAAAGATCTATTTTATTATTGAAAAGTTATCAGTATTCCAGAAACAAACAAAAATTTACTTAATATCACTGAGTCTCCTGTTGTAACAATCCAAGCACTTAGCTTTCCCATCTACCCCTAGCCACCATGATCTTAGCTAGAGCTATTTATACGGACGGCTATTTCACTCTTCTAGTGAAAACTTTTCTTCAGAGATACCAGGCTATGTTCTTAGTGTTCCCTTTGAACAGTATGCTAAATTCATCAAGTTTGGGGTATCCAAACAAACCAAACAACCATCCTTTATCCTTGGCCACCAGCAAAAATAAAAGGCCCTACGTAAACTATTTTTGTAAGTGCTTAATCCTCAATTACTTGGTGCTGGGCCTTGTAATCACCAGGAATCATTCCCTACCTGGTATTTTTTTTTTTTTTTTTTTTTTTAGAGACAGGCTCTCATTCTGTCACCCAGGCTGGAGTGCAGTGGCACCATCATAGCTCACTGTAACCTCAAACTCATGGGCTCAAGGGATCCTCCAGCCTCAGCCTCCCAAATAGCTGGGACT
Organism: Lepilemur ruficaudatus; assembly: GCA_963574885.1. Taxonomy (NCBI): domain Eukaryota; kingdom Metazoa; phylum Chordata; class Mammalia; order Primates; family Lepilemuridae; genus Lepilemur; species Lepilemur ruficaudatus. The sequence goes on from CAUYRT010006935.1 coordinate 1,138, forward strand.
ATAGGCATGCGCCACCGCACTCAGCTAATTTTTCTTATTTTTTGTAGAGACGGGGTCTCACTATGTTGCCCGGGGTATTCTTGAACTCCTGGCCTCAAATGATCCTCCCACCTTTGCTTCTCAAAGTGCTGGGAATATAGGCGTGAGCCACCATGCTCAGCCCACAGCTGGTATCTTAATATCAGAGGTCAAATGACTTAAAACTTGGCTTTCTGACACTTTCTTCACATTTTAACAACTTTCTTCCTGGTGCTTTGAAATTCCTTGACTCCTGTGTTAGTTCAAGTCTGCAAAGAAGCAGATGCCAAGACAGGACTAGATGTATACTTATTTATTAGATAAGGGAAGAGAAGGCAGGATGAACCTTCCTACTATGATTGCAGGTCTGGCTCCAAGGAATGTGAGAGGGAAGGAAGGAGGACTGGGTAGGAACTAGAGTCTTAGACTGCAACAAAATTCCAAAAAAGTTCAGCCAGAACAATAGGGAATCCTTGAGCCAAAATTGCCCTTTGGAGTTCTGTGTGTCACCAGCATGGGCCTGCCTTAGTACCCCTATCATGCTAAGTCTTTGGCTCAGAGCACCCTGCAGGAAGTGTAGCCTTGAAATAAACATAGTCGTAGATTCAGAGGGACAGTAGCTGGGGACATCTGTCACACTCCCCAAAACTAGAGATTTGGCCACACTAAATCTTTAGGCTGCATCTGTCCCATGTGAAAGACACTGAATGTCAGATTAATTTCTCACTCTATAATTAATGGAGGTCATTCAAATGCACAAACCTAAAGTCTTCCCCTTTCTATCCTTTATTAATCTAATCATCCATATTCTCCACTGCTCCAGTACTGCTATTGAAGAAAATAATACAATAGTACAGAATACTGAAACCACTATAAATTTGGTTTCCAAATTTGGAGCTGGGTCCTCCATAGTATCCCTCCTTAACTTCCTGATTGCCCATAGCAGTTACTACAAATTTTTTCCTTCTCAAGTCCTCTTCCACTGTAAGAAGTAACACTGCCTATAATTTCTTAGAGAATATAGCACCTGTTGGGCATTAATTTATGTTTCATCCCCTACATATAGGTATCAGACCATCCATACTCAGCTTCTTTTATCTAAACGGAAAAGATGTTTCTCTGGTCTTTTGACTGCATACCTTTTCCTAAAACCATGTCTCTTTTAGCTGTATTTAAAAGTCTTCTCTCCTAACTTCATTCTTACTACTTTTTTTTTAGACATGGGGGTCTCAATATTTTGCCCAGGCTGGGGTGCAGTGGCTCTTCCCAGTCACTATCATATCACAAGCTCATTGCAGCCTGAAACTCCTGGACTCAAGCAATCCTCTCACCTCAGCCTCCAGAGTAGCTATGACTATAGGCGTGTGTCACTGTGCTCAGCAATAACCTAGTGACATTTTTAAATGTCTTATCTTTAAAAAATTAAACTAAGAAACAAAGGAAATGATCTCCAACCCTGCTCCTCTTTTTTCTTTTCCTTCACAACTGTATCACTAGAGAAGTCACCTTCAACTCACCACTAGAATCCTGTCCCCTTGGCCTCTTTGAAGCTGACCTGACCTCGTAATTGCTAATTATAATGGACAGTAAATTTCTAGTTATTCTCTCCAGAAACTGTGAACATTCTTGACTTCTCTAGGTTTTTACTATGTAACAAGAAAGAAAGCTAACCTTAATTTCACATTCTTGGGGCACCTTACTGCTACTTACAACTATCTACATATTACACTTCATTAATTATTTATATCTTTCAGTGAACAGACAATTGTAAATTTCTTTCTTTTTAAAAAAACTTCTAGTTTCTTAAATGCAGAATAATGAGAGCACAAGAGGGCTCTGGTTACCTGTAATGGGAAGAAGTAGAAGATAATATATTTTACTAACATTTATAGCTTCTTCTGCTCTGCCAACTTCTCTAAGCCTTTTTTTTTTTTTTTTAATAGACAGCATCTGGCTCTGCCACCCAGGCTGGAGTGCACAGGTGGGATCATGCTCACTGCAGCCTGGAACTCCTGGGCTTAATAGATCCTCCTGCCTCAGCCTCCTAAGTAGGTGGGACTACAGGCACATGCCACCACACCTGGCTATTTTTAAAAATTATTTTTTATAGAGACACAGGCGAGGGTGTGTGTGTGTGTTGTCTTGCTGTGTTGCCTACACTGGTCTCAAACTCCTGGCCTAAAGCAATCCTCCTGCCTCAGCCTCCCAAAGTGTTAGGATTACAGATGTGAGCCATCACACCCAGCCCTTTCTTAATTAACTCATTTACTCCTAAAAATAAACCCATGAGATAGATGACATTATTACTAATTTGGAAACCAAGGCCTCTTGAAACTTAGCACTGTTTTTGATCAAGTCTATACAGTAAAATGGATGTTTTATAAAGATTAATAGGGCAGTGACAAACAAGATGGGTTGGATGAGAAAAGAGAGGTAGGTAGGATGATTCAGGAGAAATCTAGGCTTAAGGAACATGGTTAGGGAGGAAACAGTGGGAAGACCCAATGACATTACGAAGATTGGGCAAATTATTTAATAGTAAAATAGGAATTAAAAGAGAATGAAGGTAATTCAGAATTTCCAGCCAGATTAAACTGTAAACCATTGACAACGGTAGGGAAGTCAGGAAAACCTTGTTTGGCTGAGTGCTACTTATATAAAACATGCCCTACAGAGAGTTACTAACACACCTTAGGTAGTCTGAAATGTTACAACAGCAAACAAACCGGAGATTAGATATGTATCAGCTAAAAGCTAGAAGCTTCTTCAATTTGGATCCAAGAAAATATTTTTAACCCTGAAAATATGTACATCTATTATGTATCAATAAAAAAAATTTAGGGCTGGGTACAGTGGTTCACACCTGTAATCCCCAAGGTTTGGGAGGTCAAGGCAGGAAGATCACTTGAGGCCAGGGGTTCAAGAACAGACTGGGCAACATAGCAAGACCCTGTCTCTAAAAATATTAAGAAAAAACTTAGGCAGTTGTGGCGGTGTACACCAGTCGTCCCAGCTACTTGGGAGGCTGAGGCAAGTGGATTATATGAGCCCAGGAGTTTGAGGTTACAGTGAGCTATGATTACAGCACTGTACTCCAGCCTCAGCCACAGAACAAAACTCCATCTCTTAAAAAAATTAACTTAGAAAAAAGTAAATAGCCTTCTGAAAAAATTTAAAAAAAATTTTTTTTAGGGATGGGGTCTTGCTCTGTTGCCTAGGCTGGACTTGAACTCCTGGGTTCAGATGATCCTCTCGCCTCAGCCTCCTGAGCAGCTGAGACCACAGGCACCAGGTAGCACTGTGCCAAGAAAGAAAATATTCTTTTTTTTTTTTGAGACAGAGTCTCACTCTGTAACCCGGGCTAGAGTGCCATGGCATCAAGCAATCCTTCTGCCTCAGCCTCCCGAGTAGCTGGGACTACAGGCATGCGCCACCATGCCCAGCTAATTTTTTTCTATATATTTTTAGTTGGCCAATTAATTTCTTTCTATTTAGAGACGGGGTCTCACTCTTGGTCAGGCTGGTTTCGAACTCCTGACCTTGAGCAATCCTCCCGCCTCAGTCTCCCAGAGGGCTAGGATTACAGGCGTGAGAAAGACAATATTCTTAACTCCATATAGGTTCCCACAAAGATCTAACTTGAGATGAATTTTCTTGATGGAACAAAAATGCAAGAGACTTGTAAGTAACAAAGTTTGAATTATTCATTTAAAATACATTGACTATATATGACAACTAAAAGTGAGTAAGTTAGGGTCAATGTAATGTTTTATTAGACATTTAGAGGCAAAAAAAAAAACGATCACAAAATCTTATTACTTAAAATATTTTAATTTCTAAAAAAGTTTAAATCATATTAAAATTTAAATATTTTCATTGTACAGTACTTGATAATACATTTCAACAAACTGAAGGTAAAACAAACCACTTATATCAGTTTTGTTTACTTTCTAAGCTTAATAATATATAGACTCTTTTGCCCCACAGTAGGATGTAAAAATCAGCAATGATAAAAGTGGAATATCTAATACAATGTAAGACGTTTGGCCAAAAGCATTTTTTTTTTTTTTTTGAGACAGTCTCAGACTGTTGCCCGGGCTAGAGTGCTGTGGCATCACCCTGGCTCACAGCAACCTCAAACTCCTGGACTCAAGTGATCCTTCTGCCTCAGCGTCCTGAGTAGCTGGGACTGCAGGCATGCGCCACCATGCCTGGGTAATTTTTTCTACGTATTTTTAGTTGTCCAGCTAATTTCTTTCTATTTTTTTAGTAGAGACGGGGTCTCGCTTTTGCTGAAGCTGGTCTCGAACTCCTGAGCTCAAACGATCTGCCTGCCTTGGCCTCCCAGAGTGTTAGGATTATAGGCATGAGGCACCATGCCCAGCCTGGCCAAAAGCATTTTAAAAAGCAAACTAAATTTCAACTGGAAACACCCTACAACAACCAGTATGTTTACAGAAGATAAGAATCTGAAACAAAACAAAGTCAATTTCATCAAGTCCACAATTAAAATTTTGATTTTATTCAGTTGTGAATAAAATTATTTCATCCACTATACCAATGATAGCAACTTCAGAAGAAATGATCTGCCTTGTTTTATAAAGATACAACAAGAAGTTATCTTCTGTTGAAAGGATGTGAGTTTTCAGATTTAGTTCTTTTTCATTTGTGTCATAATTTCCAAATAAACCGTTGCAGCTAGTATCTTGACAGTCTACTTCTCTGGATGCTTTGTGTCACCCATGCTGTCATCATATAGCCATTTATGAGCATAATCTTTGGAACACTCTATAGTTTCAAAAAGGCATTTAAAGTCTTGAGGGTACATGTTAGTTACTTTTGCTTTTTCACTTTTTCGTATTTGCATCAATACATCCATTGCATCAACTGGAGTCAAAGAACTGCAAAAGAAATACAAAGTAAGTATGCTTAATTCTTTTTTCATACAATTGTCAGTTAGTGTTGATAGAGATGGCTTCTAAGCCCAATTTAAAATGCCTAACTTATTATATATAATTAATCTTATTTAAGAGCTTGCAATAACTTTATGTTTATTCCTAAAGTTTCATGACTAACCTATAATGAAAACAGCAGATTTAGGCTTTAACAGCATCTAATCAATTCTCACACAAAAATCTAGTCTAATTATTGCCCTTTATAAAAATTCTTCTGCCTATTTCTTTCTTCCTTTTATTTTCTGCAAAAATATTCTTAACTCCATTTCAGTTCATATAAAAGTTCACTAAGTACAAAATAGTGAAATACAGAAGTTGCTGTATGGCAGTTTTCAAAGAGGGAATAATTTTTCACATTTTTACATAACCACTGGTGAATGAATTATAAAGCAGCAACCCCCTTATAGTCACACATTACTTAATGATGGGGATATATTCTGAGAAATGCATCGTTAGGTGATTTCATTGCTGTTTGAACCTCGATGGTATAGCCTACTACATACCTAGGCTGTATGGTATAGCCTATTGCTCGGAGGCTACAAACCTGTACAGCATGTTACTATACTGAATACTGTAGGCAACTGTAACACAATGGTAAGTATTTGCGTATCTAAACACAGAGAAGGTACAATAAAAATACGATATTATAATCTTATGGGACCACTATCATATATGTGGCCCACTGTTGACTGATATACCATTATATGATGCATGACTATATTATTAGCTTAGCAAGAAACCATCAATAAGCCTCTGACAACAATAAACAAACAACCATAATAAAATATTTTGGTGGGAAACAGTTTCAATACTTTTTTTTTTTTTTGAGATAGAGTCTCGCTCTCTTGCCCGGGCTAGAGTGAGTGCTGTGGCGTCAGCCTAGCTCACAGCAACCTCAAACTCCTGGGCTCAAGCGATCCTCCTGCCTCAGCCTCCTGAGCAGCTGGGACTACAGGCATGTGCCACCATGCCTGGCTAATTTTTTTATATATTTTTAGTTGGCCAATCAATTTCTTTCTATTTTTAGTAGAGACGGGGTGTCACTCAGGCTGGTTTCGAATTCCTGACCTTGAGCGATCCGCCTGCCTTGGCCTCCCAGAGTGTTAGGATTACAGGTGTGAGCCACCACGCCCGGCCTCAATACTTTTTGATATTGAATAGAATCTTGGTAACATGTTTTCAATCCACAGAGATCTACAAGGGAACTTTTAACATTTTGCACTAGAGTTTACCATATTTATTTCTTATTTTCCTATTTTCTTAATATTTTCACTCAAAATAGCTACCACTATAAGGTGGCAAGAAAAATAATAGATTACTTTTACTGATCTATTGACACTTTTAACATTTATTTTTACATACTGTCTAGTCAGCAGCTCAGAGTTATATAATAAATTATGATCAAATTAATTGTTTTAACATTTCAATATTTTGAATAACCATGCGCTGCTGATTACAAGGTACAATGCACAACTTACAGAAATGTACACATCAGCCCTATATAAGAATTATGCTTACATATACACAAAGCACACAGTAACAGCAATAATTTTTTTCTTTTCTTTTTTTCTTTCAGAATTCTCTCTCTCTGTTGCCCAGACTACAGTGTAGCATAACCTCAAACTCCTGGGCTCAAGTGATCTTCTCACCTCAGCCTCCCAAGTAGCTGGACAATAGGCATGTGCCACCATGCCCAACTATTCTCTTTTATATTTTGTAGAGACAGGGTCTTGCTATGTTGCTCAGGCTGGTCTTGAACTCCTGGCCTCAAGCAATTCTCCCGCCTGTGCATCCCGAAGTGTTCACATTACAGGTGTGAGCTACTACACCTGGCTAACAAGCAAAATTTTTATAAAGCTTTAGGTAAAAACATAAAATTTGGTCCAAGGCAAGAGAACCAGGGTAGTATAATAATCCATCCCTGCTTTGGTTAGGAAACGGAGCTACTAAAAACAGGCAATGACAGGTAGGTGGTAGGCATGCCTCCAGTAACGTGACTTTCTCCACCCCACCTGGTGCTTCCTATAGGTTAACCTGAGCCTATACTCTGACAAAGATAAAACCACTTGTAGGCACCCCGGGGTGTTGTTTAAAGAGGGAAAATAAATGCAGCTCAGTGGGAGATTATGTGGAAAACTTATTTTTCTCAAAATGTACACCAGACAGAAGGAATTATTTTAAAGAAATATGAGCAAAAACATATTTCACTTTGTAAATCAAGATGTGAAAAATAGACCTCTAACATGAAAGAATAATTCTTGCATTAAATTGCTACTTTTATACTTGCTTTTATTCTTTTTACTTACTGTAAGTGGTCTATTAGCCTGGCACCACGCTTCCCAAAACAGTGCTTTACCATGTGAAAAAATACATCATAGTTAATAGGCGTTAAGTTTTCTGTAAATAAACTTTTACGAGGCGTCATTCGAATAAAATACAGGTTTTGTTCTATTAGTTCTAATGATTCCTGGAAAGAAGGGAAAGTAAACTGTGTTAGTCACAAAATATTACCAGAGTAAGACATTGTTCACTTATTCCTTCAAGTTACCTATTGGAAGATACAATCACCACAGGCCCTGAGTGTCTCTGGATTTTCTTACTGGGCATTCCAAGAATGCAAAGCCCTAACTGCTCTTTACCTGGGCCATTTCTCAGAGTTGTCTGCAGTGAGCAGCCTTGAGGGATGAGATAATGTCTCCCTCCAAGAAAAAGAGCAGGCTTGCTTAATGTTTGCTATAAGAGGTGGATTCCCCCAGCTCTGTGTTCCTTAGCTGCACCGCAACCCCACCTCATGTAAGGCACCCAACTGAGCCATATCACGCCACTCCACAGGAAGGGGGCCAAATAAAGTCCTTGTCTGATCCAGGAGCCTGTGTTTTTGGCCAGCATCCAAGAAATAATAATGGCTTGTTAACTTGTAAGTAGGGTAAAATCAAATCCCAAATATAACATTAACATGTACTGCTTCCCTGCTATATTTGAGGCATAACACATTAGACGCTAAGGATAAAAAAAAGATTAACTTAAAATTTTTCATTGAATATTTAAAAAGAAGGACGTCTTTTTAGACAACTTGGATAAAAATGAAGCTAATGTGCTCTAGAAAAACCATTTTAGAGCTTCTATAGCAATTATGAACATGCTGATATCTAAAATACATGTGAAATGTTGAAATAGAATTCTCTCATGAAACATGACAGTTAGCTATTTCATCTTCATCCCTAAAAGTTTTTTTTTTTTTTAAATGAGACAGAGTCTCACTCTGCTGTCCGGACTAGAGTGCCGTGGCATCAGCCTAGCTCACAGCAACCTCAAACTCCTGGGCTCAAGCGATCCTCCTGCCTCAGCCTCCCAAGTAGCTGGGACTACAGGCATGCGACACCATGCCCAGCTAATTATATATATATATATATATATATATATATTTTTAGTTGTCCAGCTAATTTCTTTCTATTTTTAGTACAGACGGGGTCTCGCTCTTGCTCAGGCTGGTCTGGAACTCCTGAGCTCAAACGATCCACCCGCCTTGACCTCCCAGAGAGCTAGGATTACAGATGTGAGCCACCACACCCGGCCCATGCCTAAAAGTTTGTATATTTAAGTTGGCCAAAAACTTTTTTAGCTTTTGAGCTTCTCATTCAAAAAATAAGAAGTGACTTATATACAGGAATGTTCATTTTAGAACATTTGGATAAATCCCTAATAGTATCCAAGGCAAAAATGCAGTACTCCTATTATTTGAGATTACATAAAATAGAACTAAAATCATAATGACTCATCACTCTAAAACCAGACCACTGCAAGAAAATTGATACTTTTCTTTTTCCTTTAGTGGCAAGAGTGAGAAAAAACACAAGATAAGCAAAGAGGATCGTCAGACTCAACTGCTATGCTGGGATTAGACCATCATTAGCATTAAATTCTAAAGTGGAACTTCTGAATTGAGTCCAGAAGTTTTTTGTGAAACTTCAGCTTCTTTATTAGAATTTCACAAGTAGCTCTAAGATAAACTAAATAGAGGACCACATTATAACATCATCATTTTGATTCTTTAGATAGAAAGGGAAAAAAGCAAAGAAACAAAAATAAAAGCCCCAATTTCTGGTTAAGAATCAAGTACCTATTGGTGAATTGAACCATATAATTAGCAGTATTACAAATTTCTAATTAATAGGTTATAAAATTTTGATTTTGGTTTTTCAAATTTGATGACTATTAAAGTGATTATATGTTCCAAATTTGAGATGTATCTTCATTTCAACAGGGATAAAAAGAGAAGATTTTTGGTTTAAGCCTAGTATTATGCTAGCATCCATTGTATAACAGCTGATAAATACAACTCTTCCAAAATAATTTCAATTTATTAGAAGTAGTAGGATATGTTTAAAGAACATTTCTAGTTATTCTAGAATTAAAACTTAAATAAAGACTACCTGATAATCCTAAAAAAAAAGAAAAAAGGAAAAAAGTTCCATTTAGGGGAAAATAGGGAAAGGTATTCACTTATTCTTACCCGACGTTTTGCCTTTTCCAGCTGCCCATTTTGGGTACGTACAGCAAATGATGACAAAGGCGCCTTGGGAGGAAAAACAAAAACAAAACATTTCTTTTTACTTCTTTTTGGTCAAAGTGCCCCAAATTATAATTGCCTTAAAAAAAAACTTGCCTAAATAAGTAAATGAATTAAATCTGGGTCACAGGCTATTTGGATTTAAGAAAAACAACACAGGATAATTGAATAATATACAATATACATCTCTCTCCTTTTTTTAAGATAAAGGAGAGGATCAGAGGTCTACCCCAATATCAGTACTCTATGTCTGCCTTATTTAAAGGAGAGTTACCCTTGATGTGATTATACAAATAGGTTCTTAAGTTATAATCTTTGCTAGCCAACATTTCCATATTACAGTCAGAATCAGCAGTTTAAGGGCTATCAGATCAATACTGAAGATTGCTTTGCCCTGCCTTAGTGGAAAAGCCTATTAAACAAACTGACTTGAATATGTCAGGACACATAAGGAGATATACAAATAAAGACATGTCAATTTAGAAAAGGATCATTATTTTTTTGTACCTAACTTTTGTAACATAAAATTTTGTGCGTGAAGCAATTTTAAAAGAGGACCTGTCTGAAAAATTATTCTCTATAAAAAAAATCTGCACATACCCATGGGCGGGTTTTAACCCACTCCAAAATAACAGTGGGTTAAAACAGCATCTGACACAGACTTAAAAGACTAAAACAATAGTGAACATACAGTTTGAAAGGCTACTATCAGAAATGGTAATTTATTAACCACTCCAGTGGCAATGGGAGTGGAATGGAAAATACAATTTTTGCCCATTCATGAAATTCCTAAGCAGCTGCAGAAATGCCGCTTTAAGTGGAGGAAGGCAAATCACCCACAGCAGTGCACTAGTTTCCCATATGCTTGATCTAGCCACAGAAGTTTACGGTATGGCAGTTGGGGCAGAGAAGACCTGACTTTCCTTTAACGAAGCCACAGTAGGGGAAAACCTGCAAGACCCTGGAAATTGAGTTCAACAACTTACTGTGCAGTTACAGATACACAGTGAAGCAACTACTGAAAAACGCTGGGTCCAGAAAGATCTCTCCTTTCTGGAGTGTAGTAAATGGCAAAACTTAGCCTGGGACCTTTGAAAATAAATACTAACAGACAAGAAGAAGGAAACATTATCTTGAAAGCTAAAGTCCTCAGGAGGCTTCTATGAAGAAACTAGCTAAAAACCATGAGGACAGAAGGGGTTGAGAAGAAAAGCCAACAGAATGAGACAAAATCAGTGGGTAAGGAAAAATGTTAGGGAAACCAAGAACTATATATAGTACTGAGATTACAATATATAGCCAGGAAAAAAGCATGACCAGTTATGTGAAGACTAAGTGTGAAAAGATTCTGGGAATGGAGAAAAATGAGAGCATGATAGATACGAAAGACAAGGACCAGAGATCCAACCTAAGAACCTCAAGTGTATTTAAGGGGAAAAAAAAGAATTGGAACAAACGTTAAATCAAATGAGACAGGAATACTAAGCTAACAAACACACAACTAGGTACCCAGACTGAAGGGCTCAGCATGTTTTCAGATAAAAGCAATGAAGAGACTACATGAAGAAACACACCAGCAAAAATTTAAAAATTAAATCAATACACCCTTAAAAGAATAAGAATTTATAAATACATAACTTTATATTCTATAAAAACTACTTGATACATACTCTAGTTTACTAAAATGAATAAGAGAATGGGCAAATTACAGTATGAAAGAAATAATAGTTATCATTTTTTTATTACACTCTAGCCCTCTGCTATCAAATATGGCAGCTGCTGGCCACATGTGGCTATTGAACATTTGAAATGTGTCTAGTCTGAATTGAAATGTACTGCAAGTGTGTACTACATACCAGATTTCAAAGACTTATAAGCACAAAAAATGTAAATTATGTAATAATGTCAAAATACTGATTATGCACTGAAATGACAGTATTTTGAATTGACTGGGTTAAATAAAATATAATATTAATTTCATCTTTTAAAAAACTTTTTATAACGTTGCTACTTAAAAATGTAAAATTACATACGTGGCTAACATATTTCTATCAGACAACTCTGATCTTCCATACGGAAATAAATTAAAAAGAATAATCGTCTATAATGAACTATTATTAAGCAGCCATTAGAAACTTGAGAAAACATGTTCAATGACAAGGGCAAAAGCTTACAATTAACTATTAGCTATTAGGTGAAAAAAACAAGATACAAAAAATATCATCTCCACTATCAAAGAAAAAGAAAAGCAGAAGACAAATAGAAGACTAAAAATATGACACAAACGTTTAACAGTGACCTCTGGGTGTAAAACTGCAGTGGTAATTTTTAAAAAACACCTTTCTTTTCTTTCCTTTAAAAAACACACACACATTTCATGTTTTTACAGTAAGCATATATTATTTTTATAACAGGGAAAAATTAAAAATTTATCACCACAAATTACCTTGCCCTATTCCTTCGACATTTGGGAAAAGTTATAACTTAATCTTTAAATTATCTCCATTTACTAGCCTCTTTGAAAAACAATAAAGTTGTCTCTTGAAATTTAGAAGGATTTTGCTTACCACATGCAGAACCTTAATCTCACACGCTACTTGCCAGAGCACACTCAACACATCATACAAGTTTGAATTTCTATTTGCCATTAGTTTCTAGAAAAAGGGAAAATAAAAATTACACATTATATACACTTATAATCAATCAAAATAAAATGTTGGACCTTAACACTAGTATCTTAATAGCATCTAGGAATATAAGTAAAGAAAATAAGAATTAGATACAAAAACGCAGGCAGTGGCATATGCCTGTAGTCTCAGCTACTCCAGAAGCTCGGATGGGAGGATCACTTGAGGCCAGGAGTTTGAGACAAGCCTGGGTGATATGGTAAGATCTCGTCTCAAAAACAAACAAACAAAAAGCATTAAATCCCAAATATTAACCATTTAGAAGAGTCTTTAAACTTTCATGTTGAAAATATTAGGTCATTAAATATGGAATGCCCAGTTTCAAATCAAAAGTGTAGTTTCTTTATTCAAACAAAAAAACAATACAATTAATTAAAGCATGCACCTAAACTACTGACAGTTTTGCCACTTAAGGGTGGCTTGTTTATGCTACCAATGAAGAAACCTGGAGAGTGAGTGGCAATGAAATTGTGAAAGGTGTTTTCCATAGCTTGTTGAGAATCAAATATTTTTCCTTGCAAGAAGTGGTCCAAAGCCTGGAGGAAGTGGTATTCAGTTGGTGCAAGGTCTGGTGAATATGGTGGATGACAGAGTTTCTGAGTCCAGCTTCTATAGTTTGAGCAGCGTTGTTTGTGAGACACGTGGGTGAGCGTTGTCTGGCAAAAGGATTGGCCTGTCTCTAATGACCGATCTCAGCTGCTTAATCGCAAGCATCCTCATCATTTCACCAATTTGTGTAGCAGTAGACATCCGCTGTAATCAGTTGACCAGGTTTGATGAAGCTGTAGTGGATAATACCAACGCTGGACCACCAGACACCATTAGCTTTTTTTGATGAGTATTTGGTTTGGGACTGTGTTTCGGCACTTTATCTTTACCCAGCCGTTGTGCTGAATGCTTGCAATTGTCAAAAAGAATCCACTTTTCATCACATGTAACAATCTGGTGTAGAAATGGTTTGCCTTTATGTCTCAACAGCAAAGAAGGCCAAGCTTTGAGATGATGTCTGGTTGGCTTAATTATGATGCTTGCTTAATTCATGTGGAACCCATCTATCCAGCTTCTTTATCTTGCTCATTTGTTTCCAATGGTCCAATATTATTGGAATAGTAACATCAAACCTTGCTGCTAATTCACACATAGGTTGAGATGGATTTGCTTCCACTATAGATTTCAGCTCATGATCCGCCTTAGTCTGAGGTCACCCACATGGCTCATTTTCAAGAATAAAACCACCAGAACAGAACTTCTCAAACCATCCAGGTACTATGTGTTCATTAGCCACATTCTTCACAAATGCTTCGTTGATATTTTGAGCTGTCTATGGCACTGCATTAGTTTCACAACGAAATTCATTTTTGACTTATCCATGGTTTCACAAAAATTTCTCTAAAAAGGACATGAAAGATAATCACAAGCCAAACTCTGTGTTTGAAAGAATGAGGATGCAACTTCAAAATAAAAATAAAATAAGTGTCAAAGCGAAATGTCAGGCTGGGCGCGGTGGCTCACGCATGTAATCCTAGCACTCTGGGAGGTGGAGGCAGGTGGATCGCTCAAGGTCAGGAGTTCGAAACCAGGCTGAACAAGAGCGAGACCTCGTCTCTACTAAAAATAGAAAGAAATTAATTGGCCAACTAAAAATATACAGAAAAAAATTAGCCAGGCATGGTGGCACATGCCTTAGTGCCAGCTACTGAGGAGGCTGAGGCAGGAGGATCGCTTGAGCCCAGGAGTTTGAGGTTGCCATGAGCTAGGCTGATGCCATGGCACTCTAGCCTGGCCAACAGAGTGAGACTCTGTCTCAAAAAAACAGAAAAAAAAAAAAAAAAAAAAAAGTGAAATGTCAGAGGTATCATCAACTGTCAAAACTAGTACTTCAGAAGTCAAACATTTCATACTTAATAACCTAATATATCATCTTATATACTTAAAAATGTAATGTATTTGAGACTGATTTCCTTTAATCATATGGCCCATCAGGGCTAAATCTCATTAAAGAACAATTGAAACAAAAATGTATATTAGGCCAGGTGAGGTGGCTCATGCCTGTAATCCTAGCACTTTGGAAGGCTGAGGGCCAGGAAGTTCAAGACCAGCCTGAGAAAGAGCAAGACCTTGCCCCTATAAAAAATAGAAAACAATTAGTTGGGTGTGGTGGCGTGCACCTATAGTACCAGGTACTCGGGAGGCAGGAGGATTGCATCAGTCCAGGAGCTCTGAGGTTGTAGTGAGCTATGATGACGAAACTACACTCTAGCCCAGGTGACAGAGTGAGACTCTGTCTCAAAAAAAAAAAAAAAAAAGTATAACTCATCATTTAGTTATAGAAGTAAACAAAACAAATAATTTCTGCCCTATGGATCCTATAACACAGCAGGTTAGAAAAACATTAGCTAGTTATATGAATAATGTGGTGTATACTATGGAAAAGGATAGGTGTGTTAGAAGTACGTATCACCTGAGCTATTAAATTTTGAGCCTAGGATTGTTAACACTGAAGGATGCAAGATTACCTTAGTGAATGAGAGAGCCCTACAGACAGAGGAAACCACATGTGATAAGGTCCATGGTAAAAGAAGCAAGGGCCATTAGAACATTATCCTAGTAAGAAGATAAAATCCGATGAAGCATTTCCTATTTTTTTCCTTTTATTCCTTTGTTTATATATGTACAGCCTCCTCAAGGTTCTGAGCCTCCTGCTCTCTTTCCATGCCTAGTCAACATTTAGTTACTATATGGGTCTGGGAGTAAATCCTCTCTTTATTTCTTGCCCTACTATGCTAACCCTTAGCTCTCTTATATACAAATATGCATTTCCTTTTATATTGTTTTAACAGATTAATAACACAAAGCATTCTGGGCACAAAAGAAAGATTACTCTCACAGCAATATTGAGGTCATCAGGAGGCCCTTCCATTATAAAAAATAAAAGGTAGGTAGAGTCTAGAACCTTACAGATTCCACAAAAAAATCCCGTTAGAACTAAAAAGCAAATCCAGCAAAATTGTAGGATACAAAATAAACACACAAAAATCAGTTGTATTTTTATACACCAGCAATGGACAATTGGAAAAGCAAATTAGAAAAATAATTCCATTTACAATAGCATCAAAAATAATAATAAAAAAAAGTAAAAATTAACTTAATCAAGGAGGTGAAAGACTTGTACACTAAAAACTACAAAACATTGCTGAAAGAAATTAAAGACACAAATAAATGCAAAGACAGCCTGTATTCACAGAATGGTAATATTGTCAACACTATTCAAAGTGATCTACAGATTCAATGCAATTCCTATGAAAATCCCAACAATTTTTGAAGAAATAGAAACATCCATCCTAAAATTGATATTGAATCTTAAGGAACCACAAATAGCCTAAAAAACCATGAAAAAGAATAAAATTGGAGGACTCATAGTTCCTGATTTGAAAGCTTACTACAGAGCTATAGTAATAACACAGTATGGTATTGGCATAAGGACAAATATATAGACCAATGGAAGACAAAGAGAGCCCAGAAATAGACCCTCACATATAAGGTCAAATGATTTCTGGCACAGATGCCAAAGCATTCAATAGGAGAAAGAATAGTCTTTTCAACAAATGGTTCTGGAAAAACTAGGTCTCTACATGCAAAAGAATGAAGTTGGACCCTTACCTGACACCATATATAAAAATTAACTCAAATGGATCAAAGACCTAAATATAAAAGCTAAAATTGTGACACTCAGAAGAAAACATTGGGGGAAAGGGAAAGCTTTACAACATTGGATTTGGCAATGATTTATTACATATGACAGGAAACACATAGCAACAAAAGAAACAAATAGACAAATTTGACTTCATCAAAATGTACAACTTTGGGCATCAAAGGACACTGTTAATAGGGTAAAAAGGCAACTCAAAGAATGGGAGAAAATATTTGCAAATTACTTATCTGGTAAGAGATTAATAACCAGAATATATAAAGAACTCCTAAAACTCAGTAATAAACAAAAAAACCTGATTAAAAAATGGGCAAAGGACTTGAATGGACATTTCTCCAAAGAAGATATACGAATGACTGGTCAGTAAGTACATGAGAAGATGTTCAACATAACTAATCATTAAGAAAATGCTAATTAAAATGACAATGAAATACTACTGAAGCCAGGTGCAGTGGCATGCATGTACACACCCAGCAACTTGGGAGACTGAATCAGGAGGATCCCTTGAGCCCAAGAGTTCAAGAGTTTTAGACCAACCTGGACAACACAGTAAGACCCCATCTCTAAAATAAAAACGAAAAAAAACGAAAAGAAATACCACTTCATACTATTAGGATGGGTATTATTAAAAAAAAAACCCAGAATACAAGTGTTGGTGGGAATGTAAAATGGTGCATTCGCTATGGAAAACGGTATGGCTGTTCCTCAAAAAATTAAGAATAGAATTACCATATGATCCAGCAATTCCACTTCCAGATATATACCCAAAAGAACTGAAAGTAAGTACTTTAAGAGATATTTGTAAATTCATGTTTACGGCAGCATTATTCCCATTGGCCAAAACGTAGAAGCAACCAAGTGTTCATTGATGGATGAACGGATACAGATTGTGGTGTATACATACAATGGAATATTATTCAGCCTGAAAGAAAAATGAAATTCTGACACACGCTATAATATGAATGAACCTTGAAAACATTACATTAAGTGAAATAAGCCAGACACAAAAGGACAAATACTGTATGACTGCATTTATATGAGGTATCTAGAATAGTCAAATTCATACAGACAGAAAGTAGAGCAATGGTTACTAGGGGCTGGGGGGAGAGGTGAATGGGGAGTTAGTATTTAATGGATACAGAGTTTCAGTATAGGATAATAAAAATTTTGGAGATGGACGGTGGTAATGGTTGTACATTGTGAATGTACTCAATGCCACTGAACATTACAGTTTAAAAACAACCTGAATTAAAGACTGCTCTACAGAAATTTAAAAACAATCTTAGTATTCTCGAATGTCATGAGTCCTAAATTAAAATTGCACAGATTTAAACTACTCACAGAAAAATCGTAGAACTCTTTCAAAACAAAAATTACGTACTTATTAATAACCTACCTGGTATTCTTTTTCACCAACAAACATATTTAGCTCTATTCGTCCATATCTATATATAGAAGTACAGGCATATAGGTCATATAAAAATTTCCAAAGTGTCTTTCTTTCATTTTTCATTGGAAAAATTCCAATTACTTTTAAAGGAATACCTGTTAGAAATACAAGCAAAAACATTTGAATAAAGTTCTTAACACCTTTTCCTATGACCATATTTTATCGAGACAAACTAAGTTAACAGACTATATTAATTTAAAGTTTACTTCGAGTAAAACTAAGCTTCAGCATCTTTCCTTGATAGGGAATTTGGCTTTTGGGAAAATAAACTGGTTATTTGTGTCCAGGTGAGGGAAATGCCATATTCAGTATAAAAGCATCTTTTCACAAATTGTACAATATAAACTGTATGCAAATCTTGTCAACAAATCAGATATACTGCTAAAGAAAGCTGACAAATTACAAGGCATTTGCTTTAGTGAATGAAAAAAATTACCAGCTGACCAAGGACGTGCTTCTATTCCCAAATTCTGAAAAAGCGTATGTGAAGCCATAACGGGTGGTCTTGCTCGTCCACCACTTTTAGGATCGATTTTAAAGAAGTCACAGTGGATGACTTCTAGTCTTCCACGCAGATGTTTTCTTAAGGACTAAATAGAGACAGAGATAACATGTTAAAAAAAATTCAGCATTAAGCAGACTTTGCAACAATTCAAAGACGTACTTTAAAAAATAAGAATAAAATATTAGCCAATTCAAAGATTTTCTTACAAAAAATATTGCCACCTCCATAAAGATGTAAAGAAAATATTACTAACATACCTAAAATTTAACAAAAGAAAGAAAAGTCAATTAATGCCTGAAAAGTGGTGAGAGTACAATAATATTATCAAGCCAAACTCCCCAAAACAGAAATAACCTTCAACAAATTCTTATCCTTTTTTCTTTACTCTTTCATAACGGTTTCAGCTGTTCAAAAACCTTCTTCATGCTAATTTCTAATTACTTAGTAGTGGCTACTTGGAGCACTGGGCAAAGATTCTGAGACCACAGGTGGGCTTAGGCAGAGAACTTTGGGCCATAGTGGTC
The DNA here is from genome assembly GCA_963574885.1 of Lepilemur ruficaudatus. NCBI lineage: Eukaryota > Metazoa > Chordata > Mammalia > Primates > Lepilemuridae > Lepilemur > Lepilemur ruficaudatus. The sequence continues at coordinate 19,556 of CAUYRT010006935.1, forward strand.
AGGAGAAGCAGCAATGGAAGATGTTCCATAGCAGAAAAAACAACTGCAATGTGAAAGTGAAAAAGGCAGACAGATTCAAGACAGTATCTCTTTTTTTCTAGGGAAATCTAGTTAGTCATCTGCCAAATGGACTTAGCTCATTGTGTAGGTCACTCTCCATCTTCCCCTTAATTTTTCATTTACTTTTTCTAAGGACAGAGGCAACCACAGACCTTGTCCACTGGAAGAGGTCCAATATACCTCAGTCTTCTCATTGTCCTGATTGCTCAGCTCACAGTAGCACTAGAAACCTTAGTAGTTAGGGGCAAGAATTAGCTACAGACTTCATAAACTTAATTTGAAGTTACGAAAAAATTAGTAGAGGGCAGTACATTTTTGATGTGCACACTGAGGTTTCTGTGCACAGAAAATTCTGTTAGTATTAAAGTTTAAAATGATTTGGCAATTTAAAGTTATACATTCAAAAACGTAGTTTTTCTTAAGCATTTGAGTTCAACCTATAAATATTGTTCAATTTCTAAATCTAGTAAATCTTAACAATCATTTTCAAGGGAACCCTTTAAAAACACTAGAGGAAGAAAAAGGCTTCGGGTTGGAAATCCCATATATTTGGTCACATTGATTTTGAGATGTGTACTATGTGATCCAAGTAGAGATGCCAGGTAGGAAGTTGTATACCTGAATAAGGAAGTCAGTGGAGTGGTCCAGACTGAAGAGATAGATTTGTGAGAATTTGGCTTGATGAAGGTAATTTAAGCCAGGCATGTAGATCCCTAGGAAGAAATACAAGAGACTAGGCCTGAAGATGGAGTAACTCCAAACTCTAATGACAAGAAGCTGAGAATGATACAAGGAAGGAAAGGAGAAAACCAGAAGAGTACGGTGTCACTGAAGCTAAAGGAGAAGACTACTCATATAATGCATGTGATTACCTTTAAACTCTAAAAATTAGTCAACATATATAACATTAAATAATCTCACAAGTTATCACAGAGACATTTTAATCTTTGTAATTAAGGAAAGCTAATGAATTTTGGTTTGATGAAAACGTAAATAAACAATGTATACTTTTGACTTCCTTACACTTGTATTCTGAGAGGGAACCACACGTTCTGCTTTAGTGCATCTGTAATTAACATTCAATAACAGTTCAAATGTGGTAACAACCAAAGCTCCATGATAAATAATTCAATTCCTACAATAACAGTAAAATCACATTTGAAAATTCAACTAAATTGCATTTAAGATTCAAAAACAGGAAGCAAAAAAGACAGAGGAAAGGAAAATAACCCCTGACTTTCTACTAGTCATAAAGTTAGGCACTTTATTTAAATTTATCTCTTTTAAATCTCATCAAAATCCCAGACAGATGGCTATTAACATCTCTTATTTTGTAGATGAGATAAACCGAGGTTGAGACAGGTTAAATTACCTATTTGTCCAAGGGTCTCAAAGCTAAGAAGTGCTAGGGCTGAGATTCATCCTTCTTTGAAAAGACTTTGCTCTATCCCTGCTATAATAAGACTGGGTTTACCACAAAAGCTGACATCTCTTCAACTGAACATATATAACTATTTCTGCAACAAGAGTTTCCAAGGATCAAAGGGATATACCACACCATGATTTATTATTACAGAACACAATTAGCAACATTTGTATCCCTAGCCCATTCATATTGGAAAATAAACTGTTCTGCCTGAAACACTGTTACTGTGGAGTCTCAGAAGTTTTATGAGGGAAATAGGGACCAGGAGAAAGATTCTAAAGTTGGATAGAAATCCAGAGTCAAGTCTCATCCTTGAAAATCCTTAGAGTTTTTAGGAGAAAACTTGAGAGTCTTTAGGTTGCCAGAAGCATTGTCTGATAAGAATACCACTTTAAGGCTGGGCGTGGTGGCTCATGCATATAATCCTAGCACTCTGGGAGGCCAAGGCAGGATGATCGCTCAAGGTCTGGAGTTCAAGACCAGCCTGAGCAAGAGCGAGACCCCATCTCTACTAAAAATACAAAGAAATTAATTGACCAACTAAAAATATATAGAAAAAATTAGCCGGGCATGGTGGCACATGCCTGTAGTCCCAACTACTCGGGAGGCTGAGGCAGGACGATTGCTTGAGCCCAGGAGTTTGAGGTTGCTGTGAGCTAGGCTGACACCACAGTACTCTAGCCCGGGCAACAGAGTGAGACTCTGTCTCCAAAAGAAAAAAAAAAAAAAAGAATACCACTTTAAGTCTCCAGTTTTGGGCTACAAATTCTATGTACCCATTCCATTGTTACTTCTCTTTTATTTTGGCAAATGGATAAATTCACATAATACTTTATTTGAATGGCTTTTCAATTTATGTAACAATGGCTAATAAAAGTGAAAGAACATGTATTAAGGACAATTTAATGCTGCTAGTGATGATAAAAGAAGGCAAAAACTAGTTCTAAATCAAAGACTGGATTTAGTCAATAATGTTCAGATTTTTAAGCTTAAACTTATAGCTTTAGAAATATTGTATTACTGATATCCCTGTAAGAATTACTGTCTGTCAAAATTTCTCTAGTCTCTAATCCTTTTTTCATTAAAACAATTGTTTTTATTTTTTTATTTTTTTTGAGACAGAGTCTCACTTTGTTGCCTGGGCTAGAGTGCCGTGGCGTTAGCCTAGCTCACAGCAACCTCAAATTCCTGGGCTCAAGCGATCCTTCTGCCTCAGCCTCCCAAGTAGCTGGGACTAGAGGCATGCGCCACCATGCCCGGCTAATTTTTTCTATATATATTTGGTTGGCCAATTAATTTCTTTCTATTATTAGTAGAGACGGGGTCTCGCTCTTGCTTAGGCTGGTTTCGAACTCCTGACCTTGGGCAATCCACCCGCCTCGGCCTCCCAGAGTGCTAGGATTACAGGCGTGAGCCACCGCGCCCGGCCAGATGTGTCAACTTTTTGATTTGTTGACTGTACCTTTTCCTAGCGATAACTCATATACCATAAAATTCACCCATTTAATTGTGAAGTTCAGTGAGTTTTCAGTATACTCACCAAGTTGTGGAACCATCACCACTATCCAATTCAAGAGCATTATCATCCCCAAGAGAAACTCCATAGCAGCCACTCCTAATGCCACCTCACCCTCCAGGCCAGGCACCACTGACTCACCTCTCTACCTATTTGCCTGTTCCAACATTTCTTGTATGTGAATCAGATTGGTCTGGTTTCTTTCACATTTTTAAGGTTCATCCATATCATAACATATACCAATATTTCATTCCTTTTTATGGCTGAATAGTCTACTGTAAGGATATTTCCCCTTGTTTATCATCAGTTGAGTGACGTTTGGGCTGTTTCCACTTTTTGGTTATTATTAAGTAATGTTGCTCTGAACAACCATGCACTAGTTCCAGTGTGGGGAAGTCTTCTTTTGGATATATATATATATCTAAGTGGCATTGCTGGTCCAACGTTTTAACAGTATGATGAACTGTCAAATTGTGTTCAGCAAGTGTTTATATCATTTTACAATCCCACCAGCAGTGCACGAGGGTTCCAATTTCTCCAAATCCTTGCCAGTATTAGCTATTGTGTTTTTCATTGTGGCTGTTAACTTTTAAGAAGAGCAGGCCAGTGGCCTGCTCCGAAGGAGTCTAGTCATCCTTTCAAAGTTTGACCCCTTCTCAGCTCACCTCACCCTGTTGGGGGCTGCAGGAACCAGGGGGTGGTGCTAAGGAGCAGGTATGAATTTTTTTCTGTAGCTTTCCTTCCTGCACTTCCCTCAGAAATGGGTCCTACCTTATCTTACCAGCTTTTCCTAGGGCTTTTTATAGAGGATACAGCAAAAAAGAATCCTTTCCTTAAACAAAAAAAAAAAAAGTGTATTTATCTAATTTTTTTTTTTTTTTTTTGAGACAGAGTCTCACTCTGTTGCCCAGGCTAGAGTAAGTGCCGTGGCGTCAGCCTAGCTCACAGCAACTTCAAACTCCTGGGCTCAGGCAATCCTTCTGCCTCAGCCTCCCGAGTAGCTGGGACTACAGGCATGCACCACCATGCCCGGCTAATTTTTTCTATAAATTTTTAGTTGGCCAACTAATTTCTTTCTATTTTTAGTAGAGACGGGGTCTCGCTCTTGCTCAGGCTGGTTTCAAACTCCTGACCTTGAGTGATCCGCCCGCCTCAGCCTCCCAGAGTGCT
>CAUYRT010006937.1:0-12869 GCA_963574885.1 Lepilemur ruficaudatus
ACATGTATTTAACTTAAAGGATTATGCTTTGGCTGGGCGCAGTGGCTGTAATTACACCTGTAATCCTAGCACTCTAGGAGGCCGAGGCTGGCTGATTCTTTGAGCTCCGGAGTTCGAGACCAGCCTGAGCAAGAGTGAGACCCCATCTCTACTAAAAATAGAAAGAAATTAGCTGGACAGCTAAAAATACATAGAAAAAAATTAGCTGGGCGTGGTGGCGCGTGCCTGTAGTCCCAGCTACCCTTGGGAGGCTGAGGCAGGAGGATTGCTTGAGCCCAGGAGTTTGAGGTTGCTGTGAGCTAGGCTGACGCCACAGCACTCTAGCCTGGGCAACAGAGCGAGACTCTGTCTCAAAATAAATAAATAAATAATGGATTATGCTTTATTCTAAAGTCCTGCTTTCCTCTATTCTTTTATTTTTATTCGTGTTTAAGATGTCCTCTTTTTGGTGAAATGATGGTGAGAGCAAAAAGCGGTTTGTTGTTTCTGATATTCTTACTGAGCAAAATAAAAACTAGTAGGCCTTCCGTCATCCTCAGACTTCTTTTGCAGAGATTCCCAAGTTGCGGTCCCCCCCTCCGGTGTTCTCTGATTCCATGTGCTTTATCTCACCTGAGGAGACGTTCCTGGTTCCTGTGCCCTGTTGACAGTTCAGCTGCCCCTGATGCTGGTGTGGGGCATGGGAGAGCGGCCACACGCCCTGCCCCCTCACCCAGCAGGGTGGACCTTTATCTGGGCTCACTGGCATCTGCTTGGAGCACCCCCTACCTTGTGAGTCTCACCAGGAGGCAGACCCCCTCCCCCCACTCTAGAAACCAGACCTCAATTTCTCAGCCTCCCTTGCAGCTGTGGCACAAGCATGTGACCTGGCTCAGCCAATCAGACCCACCCATTCAGGAACGCTGATTCTTAAGCAGGTGATACAAAGAAGCAGAGATGGAATGTGATTGAACTGAGTGGAGGCAGGAGTAGCAGGAGGGTGTTTTCTGAGGCAGTGGGTCCTCAGAGCCAGTCCCAAGGTAAGTTGTTCTGTTGTCCTCCCTGGTCTGGCCTCAAGGTGTGATTTGGGCTGGGATTCTGGCTGCAGTCCGGTCCTCCCTGGTTCTCCACCAGCCCGCGCAGTCCGTGAGCTTTCTGTTGCTTGTGACCAAGAACCCTGACTGGCAAACACAAAGAAGTCAGGGTTCGCGTGGATGGCCAGGACCAGGGGCCTGGAGTGTGATGACGCAGACTTGATGAGCAGTGATTCTGAGGGGTGGGCAGCCATGGAGGACTCTAGTGGCCTCATCTGAAATGTGGCTGGGACCCTGTCTAGAGGCTAGGTGGGGAAGTGCTGTGGGCAAGGGGCGGGAGGGAGGGAGGAGAGGGTCTCAAGCTGCATGGGGAGAACTGGGCTGGGAGGACAGAGATTAACTCAAGGAAGGAGCGGAGTGTGGCTTTGCAGGAGGAGATAGCCGGGCTGGGTCCCATAGTTCCATGGTCCCAAAATATTTTTTGACCTTTTTATATATGCCTGACGGTATATTGGTTAATAAAATGGTCCAGGGATGGGTATTACTATTCTCATTTTGCATATAAAGAAAAGGTGACACAGAAGGATTAAATAACCTACAAGTTAAGAAAAACAGAAAGGGACAGGTCAGAATTCAAATCTGGGGTTGTCTATTTCCAACACTGATGCTCTTAAGAACCTAAACAGATGCTCAGATGAGGAAGCAAAGCCTCCGCTTCAATCCCTGAGTTTTTGTTTACAATCGGCCCTCCGTGTGGCTGGGTTCCTCACCTGTGGGTTCAACCAGCTGCAATCGAAAATACTCGGAAAAAAGAGTTGCACCTGTACTGAACACAGAGCATTTTTTCCTTTCATTATTCCCTAAACAATACAGTATAGCAGCTATTTATGTAACATTTATACTGTATTAGGTATGATAAGTAATCCAGAGATGATTTAAAGTATTAATACATGGGAGGATGTGAATAGGTTGTATGCAAATACTGCACCATCTTCTACAAGGGACTTGAGCATCTGTGGATTTTGGTATCCCCAGGGTCCTAAAACCAATGCCCCATGGGTACAGAGGGATAACTGTACTTCCCTTGAGTACTTTAAATATAATCCTTATTAGTACTTTGTGAAGCAATATAGTTAAGTAACAGAATCTGGGGACATGGCTCACTCTGTGAATATCAATCCTCCCTTGTGTTCCCCCTCCTGTAAAAACTCGCAGCCCCAACAAATGAGCTGCAGCAGGCAGGTTCAATGCCCACCCACCCGCCACTCTGTCCTCACACCCACTGCACCCAGGTTGTTCCAGGTGTGTGTTTTGTCCCTCTCCTCCTGGGCTCAAGGTTAGTTCTGAGGCAGTAATAGTGGCAATATCCCCCTTGCTCAGGATACATTCAGACACAAGAGGTGGCACAATTCCGGCCAATGATCAGGGGGGGACAGTCTCTTGGGGGCTTCTGGGAAAATTTTTCCTTAATCTTAAAATGGGACACAAGGATGAGATAGTTCCTGTTATTTATTTGTTTTTGCTGCTTCTGGACGTTGTTGGGTGACGATGTGATCTCTGGGGTGGTGGCAGTCATCTTGTGACCATGTGGTGAGCTAGCGAAGGACAAGGCAGAGTGCTCAGAATGGCAGAGGGGAAGAGAAAGAGGAAATGGGCTGGGTCTTGATGCTGTTGTGCTGCAGGACTTGCCTCTCCTGAAACTGCCCTTCCTTGGGACTTGTCCTGTGAGATGACACACTTTCCTTCTTGTCTAAGCTAATTGAATAGAGGTTCTTTGTTTCTTGTGGCTAAGACATCTTTACTAATTTGATATGGTAATAGCTGTGGCAGGAACACCAGCCATCAGCTAACTGAGAAAAATCTGATTCCTTGACCAGGGGAAGCCCTGAAAATTCCTGTCCCCACTGGTTCAGAAGGGGAGAGAGAGAGAAGGCGCATACACAAGCAGAGGTGGCCAAGGTCCTGCACTCTGCATCTCTTCCCAGCATGTCCGTGGAGAGCTCCCACCAGAGAGCCCATTCCAGCCAGCCAGACTGCTGACTCCCATTTCCTGTAGGGTCAGTGGAGAGGGAGGAAGGGTAGGCAGTGGAAGGCAGCTTTATTTACTGAATCAGGATGGAAAACAGATGTCCAAGCACCCCACTGGGCCCAGGCTCACCCCCTGTTCGTTCCCCACATCAAGTCCAGATGTGGCTTCTTCCAAGTTCTAATAATAATTTTGATTTGTTGTAGCTAAGCAACCTTCACCCCCTAGCTCAACCCTAAACTCACCAGCTCACCAAGAAGAACAGGAGGAACACCGTAGAACACTTGCAAGGAAACCAGGGTGAGGTAGAGAGGAGTGTGGAGGTGCGACTCAGACCAATGTGAGTTCAACCTCAGCCCGGTCTCCCTGGGATCTCCACCCTTGTAGCAGCCAGCAGCTGCTGCATAGCACGCCACCACAACTTAGGGGCTCAAAAAAACTACTGTTTATTTGCTCACAGTTCTAAAATTTGGGCAGGGCTTTATGGGAAAGCTAATTTATTCATTCTCTGCATAAATGTGTTTTTTTAAGTTAAGTCCAATGGGACAATGGTGCATGCGCATGAGCAGAGGATGTCTGTGCAAGATGTATGTTCACCCTGGTGCTCACCTCCTGTTCCTATATATAGAGACATCTATAGATGTTCCTTTTTCTTTCAGTCCTTCTTTACTCATCAGTAAACCAAAGGTAGAGAGTGTTGGTAGAATGTATGCATATTAAGAGAAATAAAAAGTTAGTTTTGTGCAGTGTTTCTTTTATTCTGGTAAGAACAAAATATAGATGCATATATGAGCTATGAAATATGAACTGCATAATTTTGGTGATGCTACATATGAGTTAAATGCTCTTATTTACATTTAAAACTGGCATTGTGCAATATAAGGTTGAACAGTAAAATTCATGCTAACATTTAAAAGCTGTAGGTTTTTCTTAGGATAACATTAAATAGCAAATAAAATACAACATGATAAGTTGACAGAGAGACTATCAAAGGAGAAAGTGGCCAGGAGCGGTGGCTCATGCCTATAATTCTAGCACTTTGGGAGGTTGAGGCCGGAGGATGGCTTAAACCCAGGAGTTTGAGACCAGCCTGGGCAACCTAGCGAGAACTTGTCTCTACAAAAATGAAAAAAAATGAGCTGGGCATGGTGGCACACATCTGTAGTCCCAGCTACTCAGAAGGCTGAAGAGGGAGGATCCCTTGAGCCCAGGAGTTCAAGGCTACAGTGGGCTATGAATGTGCCACTGTACTCCAGTAGTCTGGGTGACAGAATGAGACCTTCTCTCTAAAAAATAAAGCAAGAAAAAAAATGTTGCTAGAGGTATTAATATATAAAGCTTCTACTTTCCTCCTTCTTTTTTTTTTTTTTCCTTAGAGACAGGGTCTCACTCTGTCTCCCAGGCTGGAGTACAGTGGCAAAATCATAGCTCACTGCAGCCTCAAATTCCTGGGCTCGAGTGATCCTCCTGCCTCAGCCTCCTGAGTAGCTGAGAGACTACACTGAGCCTGGCTAATTTAGTCATAACCTTTGTGATCTCATCTTCTCCTCTGTAAAATTAGAATGATTCTATTTACCTCCCAGGATTGTTCAAGAATAAAGGAATATTGTATTTGTGATTCCTGGAACATGGCAATGGCTCATTCAAGGTTTTCCTCTCCTATCCTTTAATCTTGCTTTATGAATGCTTACCGATTCGCTACCTCATTCATTCATTTAATATTCATTAAGTCCTATGAGCCAGGCACTGTCCTAGGAGCTAGGGATCAGAGAATAAACCAGACGAAAGTTTTGTCAGCCATGGAGTTCATTTCCATAAGAGAGACTGACAATAACCGAGGCCAATCAATAAAATATGCAATGTGTTGGAGCATGAAAAGTGCTAAGAAGAAGACAAAAACAGGGAAGGGGGCTAGAGAGTGTTGGCGTGGGGGCTCAGTGTTAGCCAGGGTGGCCAGGGAAGGCCCCACTAAGAGGATGTAATCGGAGTAGATCGGGAGCCCTGAGGACGTTCCAGGCCGAGGGAGCGGCCAGCGCAGAGGCTCTGAGAGGGGAGTATGTTGCGGGTGTGTGAGGAACAGTGAGGGCCCCAGGGTGGCTGGAGGAGGGCAGGAGGGGAAAGAAAAGGGAGCTGGGAGGGCGGGTCTGGTGGCTCCCAGAAGGACTTTAGCATGAATGACATGAAAACACAGAGGAGGGTGTGGGGGACAGCAGCAGCAGCCGCAGGGTGGACCGGAGACTGCAGCGGGTGCGAGAGAGGAGGCAGGGAGACCAGCGGGAGGGTGGCCCCACTAGGGGGGCCGTAGTGGAGGTGGGAGAAGGGGCCAGATTCTGAGCAGTGCTTTGGAGTCGGAGCACATAGGACTTACCTGTCATCTCACAGTAAATCCATTTGGCAGGTGTTATCAAATCCTCACGTTGCAGAAGAGAACCTCAAATCTCGGCGAGGCTGAGTGACTTGCACGGTGTCCATAGTTACTAGGTGGTGTCACTCGGAAGGCAGGGAGATTGTGGGGTCCGGCTGAGGCTGACAGCAATGGGCGTGTGGTCTGCACATGGGCAAATTTGTGTGCTCTGCCTTTCTCTGGGTCTCCTCATCTGTTGTCACCCCGTCTCCATCTCGCCACTGCCCCAAACTTCCACCCTCTACTTCTTGTGATTTGCAGATACATGGTCTTCTCCTGAGCTCATTTCTAAGGGCTTATGTGTTTCTGGTGCCCGGAGGAACGACTGTGAGAGCGTGACCCTCCTGGCATCGGCACGCCTGTGGGAGTGGGAGTGCCCCCCCCCACCGTGTGTGTCTGAGTGTGAGGGCTCCTCTGGCCGTGTTGAGGTGCACATGCAGACTGCTGTGAGCACCTACGTGTGGGAGCCTGAGGGACTGGCTGTGTGAGTGTGAACGTTGTGTGCAAATGTGGATGTGAATGGAGGTGTCCTCTTTCTTCCCTACCCATTCAAATGTGCTCCCACCCTGAAATGCCCAGGTTGAGCCCCCTCCTCCAAGAAGCCGCCTCACTTTTCTAGGACATGAGAAGTCCTCCCTTGCTGACCTCCCACTGCCCTGCCTGTCAGCGCTGCACACTCTGGGGCTTTGCTGCTTTAGAGTAGATATTTCTCCTGGAATGTCGGCTGCCCACAAACTGCAGGGCACGGTGGGCATGCATGCACCCTTCCCTCCCCTGTGCCCCCAGCCCCTTTTCAACCATCAAGCTGATCTCTGGAGGTCAACAGCACCCCCCATCACCATGGGATGCTTTAATGGGTGCTTTGGTGGGGGAGGGGCACTGGCCCCAGAAGGTGGCTGCACCCCAAGCTCCCTCCCTCCCTGTGGGTGGTAGCTAAGCCTCCATCCTATACTCTCTCCATGAGCTCCCAGGGCCGGCTTGTTGGGGCCCTATGGACCCAGGGACTCGCCCCCTTAGAGAGGCCTGTGGGCCTCAGGGAAGCTTGGTCCCATCTTTTCCTCCCTCCCCCCACCCTCCAAGGCCCCAGTATCAGAAATCCTGGAGGTGCAGGGACAGTTTGGTCCCCAAGCCAGCATGCCCTGCCCTTGGTCCTGGCCAGGCTCGCTCCTGCCTCAGGGACTTTGTTCTAGCTGTTCCCTCTTTCTGGAATGTTCTTCCTCCCTGCTTGGCTCCCCCCTAAGTAAGCATCTGTTGAAATGTTACTCTCTCAATGGGGCCTGCTGGGACCACCAGTTCAACACTGGGCTGCATGTGCATGTGCCCCGCACACTAACCTACTGCCTCCCCACACCCTCCACCCCCATCCCTGCCCTGCCTGCTCTTTCGCTCAGCACTCCCCCCTACCCGCTGCACACTGGAATGTGTGTGTCCTGGCTCTCTTTGTTCACTGACGTTTCCCCAGTGCCTAGAACTTGTCGGGCCATTTCAGGTGTTCCGTAGATATTTTAGCAGTGGCTGGGACTCGAGCTGAGAGAAGAGGGGACCTGGTGGGAGAGATGGGAGTCCTCCCTTCCTCCAAAGCCATGACTGCTCCTCCACGGGGTAAGAGAGGGGTCAGTGTGGTCGCTGGACCTCTGGGCCCATGGCGGGTGGGCAAAGGTCCAGCTCCCTCCTACCTGCCCCCTTCCCCCGGAGTCATGCCCGCCCCGCACTCGGGTGCTGGCACACACCTGCGTACCCTGCAGACATGGCTCCACCTCCCACCCAGCCCCTCTGCACGCGCCTGACGTGGCTGTGGTTTTGAGGCCCCGGAGGTGCAGATTAGAGTCAGGGCATGTGTCTTCTGCGGCTGCAGCAGCAGGTGGGGGTGGGGACAGGCTCAAGCAAGCACATGCAGAGCCCCTTGTCCCCACCCTTCTTGAACTCGCACACGTATATACACGTGTGTGGCTGCCCTTGGACCTTGGGCACAGGGGCTGTGTAGCTATCTGTGCTAGGCCTTGCCGCTGGCTGGGGTCGGGGGGAGGCAGGGGAAGTGGCTGCCGGCTCTCTTCTTAGCATCTGAACTTCCACCCTCAGTGCTTTGTGCCCGACTCATGGGCACCCGGCTTTGTTTGTCAGGTCTGTCTTTGGGGGAAGCATTGCCCTCTTGCCTTCTCATGTCAGAACCACATCCCCAAGGGACAGGTGGCACATTCAGCCCTTGTGGGGTCAGGCTTGTCTGCCCCAGTGGTCTCTCATGCACACACCGAGTGGCTGGCCCGGGAGAATATGCTGCTTCCCTGCTCAGAAACCTGCCCTGGCTGCCCAGGGCCCGCCAGTGGCAGCCCAATCCTCTGGCCGGGCACCCGAGGCCCATCCCTGCTGCCTTTCCTACTCCAGGCATCCTGCTTAAGAGGGGAGAAGTATGTGGCCTCTAGCCAGACATCCAGGTTCAATGCCTCCTCTGCATGACCTGAGGCAAGTCGCTTAGCCTCTCTGTGCCCCAGTTTCCTCCCTCAGAGAACTACTGCGAGGGTTAGACAGGTTCACACATGCAACCTGCTTAGCATGGCACCTGCCGTGCAGGAAAGTTGTCAATAAATATTAGCAGCCACGATTACTGTCTCCTGCCTCAGAGCCAGCAGGGGCCTGAGAATTGGGCTTGTCAGGGCTTTGCAGCCCAGCTCTGGCCTCCCAGACTGAGCCAGCTGCTTCCAGGTCACCTGGGAGCTTTCTGGGGACTTGGAGTCCTGGGCCACTCTGCAAGTCCCAGTGCAGCGGGTGAGGGTGGGCTGGGGGTTTGCACCTTGGCCTGCAGTCATCTGTGGGACAGGAATGCCCTGTAAGTCCCTCCTCCCAGCCACAGGCTGGTCCACCCACTGAGCCCTTCCACCTCCCCAAGTCCTCTCTGGTCGCAAGGCTCCTCACCTGCAGGAAGAACGCCCCTGCGCCCTGCCGCATAGAGCCCCCAGAGCCCCCAGAATCCCCACTAACTGGAGCCTCAGTGTCCTCAAGTACGAAAGGGGATACAAATTCCCGCATCACAGGATTAACGTCAAGTGAGCTCAGGGATGGAAAGGGCCAGGCCGACAACCAGGCTAACCACCTCACTGCTGTGACTGCCTGCGCCCCACAGCCGGCGAGCGCCTGTATGCTATGCTGGGGCTCCCGCCAGGGTCTTGGGACAGACTTGTTGACCAGGGTGGGCTGCAGTGAACTTTCCGCCTTCTGGCTTTGGGCTCTGAGAGCCAAGAGGGAGCACGGCGCTCGCCGCAAACAGCCTGAGCGAAGGAGGAAGGAAGAGGACAGGCGCCCAGAGGAAGTCGAAAGCTGGGCAGTGGTATGACAGTTCTCCGGGGCCCACCGTTGACGTCAGTGGGGAGCACGTGGCCCATGCCCTCCCCCGGCCCTGGGTCGGTAGGGACAGACCCCGCCTGGGCCCGCTCCCTGGACCGTGGGCTGTGCCACTGCAGACCTGGGCAGCCACCAGGGCTTCACGCCATGGGTCAGCATTGCCCTCTCCAGCCTCCTTTTGTGAAAGGCAACGGTTCAATGACACCTCTTCATCCCACTCCCGTCTCCCCCCTTCGCCCAGGTTTGGCCCTAGACAATAGCTATTAAGCACCTACTGTGTGCCAGCTGGTTTCATATCCACAACTTCATTTAATCCTCCACACACCCTGATGTTTCACAGGCCAGGAAAGTGGCTCATAGAGTCCACGTAACCTGCCCGAGGTTACACAGCTTGTGGGTGGCGGAGCTGGCCTTCCAACTGAGTTCCTCACGCCTGTGGGTGAGTGAATTTGTGCTAGAAGAATGTCGCTGTTGGAGAACCTGTGCAACTATGCCTCCTGTTTGTCAAGGAGGAAATGGATGCCCGACTCTGGGAAACGAATGCCCCGGGCCATGCTATGGGCTCCTGGCAGAACCAGGCTGGGTGACAGAACCTTCTTCTGGCATTGGGTGCCCGACGGGAGGGGCTCTGCTGGGAAGGCTCCCTCCTTTGCTGCCTCCAGGTCTGCACGCAGAGCCCACCTGCCCAGAGAGAAGCCTTTCTGGAAGTCCTTGCCTCCAGAAAGGCCCTATCACCCTCAGCCCTGGGCTGACTTTAGCGTTCTTCATGGCACTCAACTGTCACTTGCAGTTTTATGTATCAAATTATTTATTTATTGTTTCTCCCCCAAGCTTGAATGTGAGCTCCTTGAGTCAGGGAGGGTCTGTCTTGTTTCCTTGCCTAGGATAGAAGCTGGCACAAACTCAATATTTTGTAGAATGAATGAATGAATGAGTGAATGGAGTCAGGTGATAAAGGAATAAGAATAAGTGGGGGAAAGTTTGGTGTGAAAATAAACTTGTAAAAAGCAAGCCAAATAGATAATCCTAGGTGGAAGAGAGGAGCAAGAAGTAATTTAAAAAAGGGAAGGGGCAGGGCCCCCACGTACAGCCGTGTGGACTGGCACACAGACTGCAATGTAAATGGTTCCCCGCTCCGGTTGTACAGTGCTCCACTTGGACAACAGTACACGGCACCCTGCTGGGATGGGGAAGGATGAAGCCGTTTGAACCTCTCAGTAGGGCCTGAGGGAGCAGGGGAACAATGAGTGGGGCGGATCTACAGGTGTCTGTAGCAGGAGGAACAAACTGTACCCTCCAAGAGGACGCCACGTGGTCGCGGTTAGCAGTTTGCCATCCGGTGTTGTCTCCCCAGACGGCTGTCCAACTGGGGGGTCGGGGGGGGGCGGGGAGCTGTTCTGCTGCTAGCAATCTCTAGTACCTGGAGCTCCCAGCAGGCAGGGAAATCACCCTGACACACCCCACAAACACACACCAAGCACTGTGGACAAAGATAATTGCAGCGGTGGGAGGGAGGGCTGTTTCCTGAGCTGCTGGAGGCGGAGGACACTGTGTTCTGAGGTCTCTCCCCAAGCAGGGGACCGAGTGAGGAACCTGTCCCAGTTGCGGCAGCCCGGCCCCCTTCCTCCTCCTCAGTCCTACAGGCTGGGCACAACAACAATCGCCCTGTGATCGTGGGGCCCGTCCGCGATGAGTCACCTTGCCCACAGCGAGCCTCGCCGGGCGATGTTATCAGCTCCCTGCTTACTTAATTCCCTGGCTGACATCACCACCGCCTCCGTCTTCTCCTTCTCGGCACCGTAGCCTGCAGCCTGGCACATCCTGGAAGGGAAGGTGGTGGAGGTCTCTTGCCCGAAACTACCAGGGCAGGTAATTGGGACCTTCAGTTGCTTGCCCTCTGTCCCCAACGAGTTTGGCCTGGTGTCTTGCTTTGCACACAGGGGCCTCAGTTTATCTCTTTGGCTGTCAAGTCCCGAGAGATCCTTTCCCACCCCTGTTCCACACTCGCTCCCTCTCTCTCCATTCAGCTGGGGTTTCCTGTCGGGCAGCGGCCTTCATGGAGGCCAAGCTGCTTGCCCTGCAGTGTGACCAACTGTACCCGTGGATCACAGTCCCCAAGGCAGCCCTCTGCTGCCCAGGCTGTTGTTCCCAAGTTCTGTCTAGTGCAGGCACAGCTGCCTCCCAGCCTCTGGGATGGGCCTTTGGGTCCCAGGCTCTGACTGAGCTGCCTGCTGGCATCTGTCCACCTCACTGTCTGGCCACTCTGCCCTGGGACCCAGCTTTCCTTCCTCGGTCCCCAGCCCCCGGAAAATTCCTGGGAGCCTTAGCTAGCCCATCCCTATCACCTAGCGCCTCCCCTACCTTGTGACAAGTTGCCTCCCCTCACCTTGTCACCCTTCTCAATGCTGACCTGTGGTCAGTGGCACATGGAAGGTGCCATGGGGTCAGTAGGGCAACGACAGAGGTGACCAGAGATATGTGCCATTCCATTCCAGCCTGGTCTCCTCTGCAACCAGGCGGGATGAGGGAGAGGTTCAGTGTCCCTCCCCACACTGTCCTGCTTGGCACCCCTTGCCCCCCATTTAAGCTGGACAGCAAAGGGCATGAGGCTAAGAGGCCCCAGGGAAAGGCTGCATTCCGGCCCCCTCGGCTGACCTCGGTCCAGGATGGGAAGCTGCCCGGGCTTGGCATGCAAGGGACATGGCAAGGGGAAGTGGGTGGGGCTGGGCAGGGAGAAGAGCCAACCCTTTGAGCTGCCCAGACAGCATCCTCTGTGACCCCCATGAGACAGTTCCTCAAATGTCACTGCCAGGGGCCAGGGAAGAGGGAGGTTTCTAAACACAAGTCACTTTTACCCTAGTTATGTGACCAAAACGAATTGTTCCTTAGAAGGAAAAAGAAAAAAACACCACCACAAAAGCCAAAACCCCCCACCTTGGAGGTCACATCTATTACCCCATCGCTGCTAAACAAATCCCAAGAGCAGATGGCATACCTGGGCCAGGGCAAGCTCTTCCCCCCACTGTCCCCACAAGAAAGGCATCGGGGTTCTGCCTCGCCAGTATGCACGCCAACACTGGCTGTCCCTCGATGTCCTGGAACGCTGTAGAATGCTGTTCCAAGTAAGGAGGGGGTGGGCCCCAGAGAGGCCTGAAGGAGCAAGCCTGGGCTGTGCACCACATCCCAGTCTCGCTGGAATTCTCTTTCCTCACCTGGCACGTGGAGGAGCTATCGATGAAACATTGAGATAACAAGTGGGAAGTGCTTGGGAGTGTTCACCCGCCAGCCAAGAGGCTGGGGGCCTGTAGTGAAGGGAAGGAGTGAAGGAGGGTTTCAGAGAAGAGGCCCCCACCGTAATGCTTTAAGGTCAGTTGTCTTCACCTGGTCTCAGATCTGTTAGGCTCCCCTTAAGTCCTGAGTTGAGTTCTTATTAATGCTTCTAGTGAGGCACACACCTTGAAAGTGACCGGCACCACTGCTGAACTTGGCTTGTGGTCTGCTCAGACCCCTGGATCCTTTTCCAAGTTCTAGAACACAACCTAGCCAGGTCTAGTGGGTATTCCTGTTGTTGTACTTCCCTGCTTGGTTGCAGACTAAGCTCAAATTCTAGCCAACCTTGACTGCTTTCTTCAGTTGGAGAGTATAGCTTGACTCTGGCTATAGTTTGAGCCCTTATCCCGTTTTAACTCTGAGCCCAATGCTCACCTACGCTTGCACAGCTCATATGTATCTCACACTCATTTATCCCAGACTGACCTTGTTATCTTTCTCTCACCAGCCCATTCCTCCGCTTGAATGCTAGATCTGAATTTGTGGTCACACTCCCCATCACCAAGCCAGAGGCTGAGTCATGCTTGACCACTGCCTTCTGCCCACCACATCTGATTAGCCATCTCATCTGGTGGATACTTTTTTTTTTTTTTGAGACAGAGTCTCACTCTGTTGCCCGGGCTAGAGTGAGTGCCATGGCATCAGCCTAGCTCACAGCAACCTCAAACTCCTGGGCTCAAGCAATCCTTCTGCCTCAGCCTCCCAAGTAGCTGGGACCACAGGCATGGGCCACCATGCCCAGCCTATTTTTCCTATATAT
>CAUYRT010006938.1:0-19138 GCA_963574885.1 Lepilemur ruficaudatus
CAAAAGGCATAAAGATAAATGTAGTTGGGGATGGGAATTAGGGGACTTAATAGGGGAAAGGAAATCTTCTAAAACTGATTTATGTGAATAGCTATACAACTTGGTAAATTTACTAAAAATCATTTAATTGTTCACTTAAAATGGAGTAATGGCATGGAATGTAAATTATACTTCAACAAATTTGTCAAAAAAAGATACAGAAAAAAAGGCATAAAGAGGTCGAGCATGGTGGCTCACGCCTATAATCCTAGCACTCTGGGAGGTCGAGGCAGGAGGATCGTTTGAGCTCAGGAGTTTGAGACCAGCCTGAGCAAGAGCAAGACCCCCGTCTTTACTAAAAATAGAAAGAAATTAATTGGCCAACTAAAAATATATATAGAAAAAATTAGCAGGGCATGGTGGCACATGCCTGTAGTCCCAAATACTGGTGAGGCTGAGGCAGAAGGATCGCTTGAGCCCAGGAGTTTGAGGTTGCTGTGAGCTAGGCTGACACCACGGCACTCTAGCCGGGCAACAGAGTAAGACTCTGTCTAAAAAAAAAAAGGATATAAAGAGACATTTCACTGAAGAGGATATGCAGTTGTTTAATGAGTATATCAAACTATGTTCAATGTCATCAGCCATTAGGGAATTGCAAATTAAAACAACAATGAGATATCACTACATATCCATCAGAATGGCTAAAATAGAAACAGACACACGAAAAGCTGGCAAGGATGCAAAAAAATTAGATCATTCATACATTGCTAGTGGGAATGTAAAATAGCATAGCTACTCTGAGATACAGTCTGGCAGTTTCTTTCAAAATGAAACATGCAATTATCATGTGATCCCGCACTTGTACTCCTAGGCATTTAATCCAAAGAAATTAAAACTTCGTTTCTTTTCTTTTTTTTTTTTTTTTTTGTGACAGTGTCTCACTCTGTTGCCTGAACTGGAGTGCCGTGGCGTCAGCCTAGCTCACAGCAACCTCAAACTCCTGGGCTCAGGCAATCCTCCTGCCTCAGCCTCCAGAGTAGCTGGGACTACAGGCATGCGCCACCATGCCTGGCTAATTTTTCTATATATTTTTAGTTGGCCGATTAATTTCTTTCTGTTTTAGTAGAGACGGGGTCTCGCTCTTGCTCAGGCTGGTTTCCAACTTCTGACCTTGAGCCATCTGCCTGCCTTGGCCTCCCAGAGTGCTAGGATTACAGGCGTGAGCCACTGTGCCCAGCCGAAATTATATTCTTGAATTATCAATTTCTAACATTAATCATTACCTTTACTGTTGTGTTCAGACAATTAAAGGAATGTAGATCACCTTAACTCCCTTTTTAC
This sequence comes from Lepilemur ruficaudatus, assembly GCA_963574885.1. Classification (NCBI taxonomy): domain Eukaryota; kingdom Metazoa; phylum Chordata; class Mammalia; order Primates; family Lepilemuridae; genus Lepilemur; species Lepilemur ruficaudatus. The sequence continues at coordinate 1,321 of CAUYRT010006938.1, forward strand.
TCTGACTGTTTTTAAGTTTCTCTTTCCTATTAAAAACATACTTTCTCATGGTGCACCGCGGTTGTGTGTTGTTCAGAAAAGTCCGTGTCTCGTCCTCCTCTGCCTGGTTCCCTTCGCCCCAGCTGAGGGCTCTGGTTCTCCCTCGCTCTTCCCCCTCACCACTGTTGTCTTTCCAGAGGCTTTTTGTCCTGCTTGGTTTTACCATAGTCCTCTCTGCCCCTCCAGGAGTCGGGCTTTGCGGATAAAGGGTGACAAGGGGGTGTCTGCCTAGCGTGGTTAGGGCGGTAGTTTGCGGGCAGGGTTTGAGGTGCTTTAGGGGAATTGTGTGCACGTGGCATGAGGAATGGGGATACCTGCCTGCCGTGACTCACATATTGCAGTGTTTTTTTTTTCTTCTTTTAAATAATATCCAAGTCTGTTCATCCATATTTTTTGTCGAGTGCAATGTTAAGGTCTTTCTAGGCGTGGCACAGTGGTTCACGCCTGTAATCTCAGCACTCTGGGAGGCCAAGGTGGGAGGACAGCTAGAGGTCAGGAGTTCCAGAACCGCCTGAGCAAGAGTGAGACTCCATCTCTACTAAAAATAGAAAAAATTAGCTAGGCATGGTGGCGCATGCATGTAGTCCCAGCTACTAGGGAGGCTGAGGCAGGAGGATCGCTTGACCCCAGGAGTTTGAGGTTGCTGTGAGCTAGTCTGACTCTTCGGCACTCCACCCACGACGGCAGAGCAAGACTCTGTCTCAAAAAAAAAAAAAAAAATTCTTTCTAAAGACTTTATCGCGAAACGAGAATATGTAATTGACATGCCTTGCAGAAAGTTTAGGTCTGTTTGTGTGTACTGTCGGTCTCAGAATCGTTGCTGTGAAAATTTACAACTGCTTCAAATTAAAAAACAAACAAAGAAAAAAAACAGTACAACTTTATACGGACCTCAGCTAGTAATGTTTTTTGAAAAGCTGCCGGCATTGTATTTTGGCCATTACCTTACTACTAAGGACCAGAGTGAAAGATTTCCTTTAAGTGAGGCTCCTAACCTCTGAATCTGGTGAATCTAGAGCAGTAAAAAAGTGTCACAAATTGAATAGAACTTTAAAAACCGTCCTCAAGAGTGTATCAGAATGGTCAGTGTTTCAATTTTTTTTGAAACAAACTTTTTTTTTAATTTCAATTTTTTATTTAAGGCTAGTTAAGGGAAGCAGTGGGCGTGGAGAAGGAACGAAGGACTCTAACTGGTTGTGATCAATTAGTTGTAACCACCACTGCACTGGGACCATCCTCAAATAGATGTTTTGATACTTACAACTATCCTATGTGACTAAAGTTGTGAAGATTATGAATTTAGGAAATTATTGTGTAAGATATTTTGATAGCCTGGGCGGTTAATACCCAAGTTCTATACCTGCAAGAAGTTCTTGATTTAGAACTTACTTTCTGGAATACCAATGAAACATTTACTACACCTCCCCATTATGTGTTTGTCTTTCACCCTCTCCTATATTTTCCATTCTTTGACTCTGTGCTTGTGGTATAAGAAAGATATTTGGTGTTTGTCCCCAGTTCCTGGCACAGTGCTTCTAAAACCCTTGGAATTTCCTGATTGACAATGGTGTTGTTATTTAGAGCAAGCCTTTTTCTAGTAATATCACACCTGAGTTTATGCCAATGAGGTTACTTTGGTAAGTACCCCTAGACAGACTCAGGGTGGCACTGGTCACCAAAAGGATCAAGTCTCACTCTCTTGCCTGGGCTAGTGTGCCTTGGCATCAGCCTAGCTCACAGCAACCTCAAACTCCTGGGCTTAAGCAATCCTCCTGTGTCAGCCTCCCTGGTAGCTAGGACTACAGGCATGCGTCGCCATGCCCGGCTAATTTTTTCTATTTTTAGTTGTTTGGCTACTTTCTTTCTATTTATAGTAGAGATGGGGTCTTGCTCTTGCTCAGGCTGGCCTCAAACTCCTGAGCTCAAGCTATCCTCCTGCCTCGGCCTCCCAGAGTGCTAGGATTGCAGGCGTGAGCCAATGCGCCCGGCCGCTTCTACATTATTTTAATATGGAAAGTTTCACTGGTTTGTGAACATAGCAAAGTGCTGGGATAGTGGCTTATCCATAAAGATCATGCAAGTTCCACATACTCCGTCTCCCTATACCTTACGCTATACGTCTCTTTCATTTGGTTGTTCCTTAGTTGTATCCTTTATAATAAACTGGTAAACATAAGTAAAGCATCTTCTAAACCTCTGTGAGCTGTTCTAGGAAATTATCAAACATTGAGATGGGGATGGATCCTGGGAATCTTCAATTTATTTTCACTTGTTCAGAAATATGGGCGGTCTGGAACTTACAATTGGCTTCTAGAGTGAAGGACAGTCTTGTGGGACTAAGCCCATAAGCTGTGGGGTCTACACTTTCTCTGGGTAGTGTCTAACCGAGCCAAGTTGTTGAACAACCAGTGGGTGTTTGGAGAACCGGAGAATTGGAGGCTGGTATTGAGAAACACTCCAGTGCTTTGTTCTCAATGGTTTCTTCTAGCCCGTATTCTAATTCGCTTATTCTCAGTTTAGTTCTGTTGTTAAACCTGGTACTTTGAGTTTTAAATTTTGATTATTGTATTCTTAATCTGAAATTTTTTTTTCAATTCTTCTTTGTAAAGTTTCATGGTTTTTGTTACACTGCTTAATTTTTCAAACGTAGTTTTCATTTCCTCGAACATGATAGATACATTCTTTTTACAGATTGTGTCCATTAATTTCAGTATCTGGAGTCTGCATATGTTTCTGGGGGGTTTTTTGTTTCTGCTTTCAATAATTTTCTCTTCCCTAAAAGCTAACCACTATCTGGTTTGTTAGAACAAACAATTCATTTCTCTTTTCTGTAGTTATACCAAAAAGGCATCTTTGAACACTATATTTTTAGAACTATCTCATCAATTTATGCATGTACAAAACTTGAGAAGTTGACAATACAGCAACATCTATTGATCAATATGAGAAAATATCACATCTTGACAATATTTAGACTTTCAATCCATAACTGTAAATGAAGACTTTCATTTATTTAGATATTTTCCATATTCTCTCAATAGTGTGTTTTAGTTTTTAGTGTAAAATTCCTGGTCCATAATTCTTCATTGACTTGTTAGCTCTTCGGTGCATTTAACCCTATTTTCCACAGATTTTTTGTGGCTATCAGTGGAAGGGTTTGTCTGAATTATCCAGTTAACCATCAAAGGTCTCTATTTTTACTCTTTCGTACATCAGATCTTTATTTCAAAATATTAAAGGGGTACAAATGTTTTAGGTTACATGGATCACTTTTATGATTCTTGAGTCCCAGCTAAAGGTGTGCCCATCATCCAAATAGTGTTCATGGTACCCATTAGGTAGGTTTTTGCCCCATCCCTCCCTTCTTTTCCCCCCTGGTTGATTTCCACTGAGTTTTACTTCCCTCTATGCACATGTGTGCTCACTGGTTAGTTCCAATTTAATAGTGAGTACATGTGGTGTTTGTCCATTTGTGGACACTTAGGAGAATGGTCTCCAGTTCCATCCAGATTGTTGCAAACGGTATTGATTCATCTTCTTTTATGGCTGACTAGTACTCCATGGTATACATATACCACATTTTATTAATACACTCATGAACTGATGGGCATTTGGGTTGATTCCACATCTTGGCAACTGTGAATTGTGGTTCAATAAACATGTGAGTGCAGGTGTCTTTTTGGTGAAAAGTCTTTTTCTGTTTTGGGTAAATGCCTAACAGTGGAATTGCTCGATTGAATAATAGGCCTATTTTTAGTTCTTTGAGGAATCTCCATACTGTTTTCCACAGAGGTTGTATGGATTTGCAGTCCCACCAACAGTGTATAAGTATTTCTTTCTCTCTGCATCCCCAACAGCATCTATTGTTTTTGGACTTCTTGAGAAATGCCATTCTAACTGGGATAAGGTGATATCTCATTGTGGATTTAACTTACACTTCCCTGATTAGTGACATTGAGGATTTTTTCTTGTTTATTGGCCATTTCTCTTTCTTCTTTTGAGAAACATCTATTCATGTCTTTTGCCCACTTTTTCACAGGGTTGTTTGTTTCCTGCTGACTTCCTTGAGTTCTTTATAAATTCTAGTTAGTAGCCCTTTAACAGTTGTGTAGCTTGCAAATGTCTTCTCCCATTCTGTAGAATGTCGATGTGATCTGTTGATTGTTTTCTTAGCTTTGCAGAAGGTTTTTAGCTTTATTAATTTTTGTTGTTGCCACGATTGCCATTGGGGTCTTTTTCACAAATTATTTGCCTAGGCCAATATCTACAAGAGTTTTACCTACATTTCCCTATAGAATTCTTATGGTTTCATTCTGTAGATCTAAGTCTTTATCCATCTTAAATTAATATTTGTGAAAGTAGGGTTTGTGTTTCATTCTTCTGCATGTGGCTCTCCAATTTTCCCAGCACTATTTGTTGAATAGGGCTTCTTTTCCCAGTGTACATTGTTATCTGCTTTGTCAAAGATCAGTTGGTTGTAGACAGATGATTTTATATCTGAGTTCTCTATTCTGTTCTGTTGGTCTATGTATCCATTTTTGTACCAATACTATGCTGTTTGGGTTACTATAGCCTTGTGGTATAGTTAGAAGTCTGGTAACATAATGCCTCCAGATTTGTTCTATTTGCTTAAGGTTGCTTTGGCTATTCAGGCTCTTTTCTGGTTCCATAAAAAGCATAGAATTGTTTTTTCTATATCTGTGAAGTATGACTTTGGTAACTTGATGGGTATTGCCATTGAATTTGTACATCACTATGGGTAGTACGAACATTTTAATAATGTTGATCCCACCTATCCATGAGCATGATATGTTTTTCCATTTGTTAGTACCCTTGCAATTTCTTTCCTCAGAGCTTCATAGTTCTCCTTGTATAGATCTTTCACCTCTTTGGTTAAGTATATTCCTAGGTATTTTATTTTCTTTGTAGCTATTGTGAATGGTATTGAGTCTTTGATTTGATGCTTGACTTGACTATCATTAGTATATAGAAACAGTATACTGATTTGTACAGATTGATTTTGTATACTGAGATTTTGCTGAATTTATTTATCAATTCCAGGAGACACTTGGTGGTATCTTTGGGGATTTTTACATACAAGATTATATCATAAGCAAAAAGCAATAGTTTGACCTCTTCTTTCCTGATTTGGATATCTTTAATATTTTTATCTGGCCTGATTGTCCTGGCTAGGACTTCCAGCACTATGTTGAATAGGAATGGTGACAGTGGACATGCTTGTCTTGTACCAGCTCTTAAAGGAGATGTTTTCAACTTTTCCTCATTCAGTGTGATGGTGGTGGGTTTGTCATGTATGGTTTTTATTGCTCTGAGATATGTCTACTTTGTTGAGTGTTTTTATCATGAAAGGAGGCTGGATTTTGTCAAATGTTTTTTCTGCATCTATTGAGATGATTATATGGTCTTTGTTTTTTCTTTGTTTATGTGGTGAATCACAATTATTGATTTTAGTATGTTGAACCATCCTTGTATCCATGGGATGAAGCCCACTTGGTCCTGGTAGATTATTTTTTTTGATATGCTGTTGAATTTGCTTTGCTAGTATTTTATTGAAGATTTTTTTCATCTATATCCATAAGGAATATTGGCCTGTGGTTTTCTTTTTTTGTTGTGTCCTTTCCTGGCTTTGGTACCAAGGTGATACTGGCTTCATAGAATGAGTTGAGAAGGATTCTCTCCTCCTTGATATTATAGAATAATTTCTATATTATGAGTACCAGGTCCTATTTATAGGTCTGATAGAATTTGGCTGTGAATCCATCTGGTGCAGGGCTTATTCTAGTTGGGAGGGGTTTTATTGCTGATTTGATCTTACTGATCATTATTGGTGTGTGTTCTAGAGTTTTATTTCTTCCCAGTTGAGTCTTGGTAGGTTGTGTGCTTCCAGGAACTCGTCCATTTTCTCTACATTCTCTAGTTTATGCACATGGAGATTTACATAGTATTCATGGATAATGTTTTGTATTTCTATGGTATCAGTTGGAATGTGACCATTTTCATTTCTGATTGAGCTTATTTGGGTCCTATCTCTTCTGTTCTTGGTTAACCTAGAAAGAGGTCTGTCAATTTTGTTTATCTTTTCAAAGAACCAACTTTTTGTTTCATTAATCCTTTATTTTTGTTGTTGTTCTGTGATTCATTTAGTTCTTTTTTATTTTATTTTTATTTCAGCATATTATGGGGGTACAAATGTTTAGGTTATGTATATTGCCTTTGCCCCACTCGAGTCAGAGCTTCAAGTGTGTCCATCCCCCAGATGATGTGCATTTCTCCCATTAGGTTTGTATATACCTATCCCCTCCTCACCCACATCTGCCCAACACCTGATGAATGTTATTACTATATGTGCACTTAAGTGTTGGTCTGTTAGTACCAATTTGATGGTGAGTACACATGGTTCATGTTTTTCCATCCTTATGATACCTCACTTTGAAGGATGGGCTCAATCTCTATCCAGGATAATACAAGAAGTGCTAGCTCACCATTGTTTTTTATAGTTGAGTAGTATTCCATGGTATACATATGCCACATTTTATTAATCCACTCATGTATTGGTGATGGGTACTTGGGTTGTTTCCACATCTTTGCAATTGTGAATTGTGCTGCTATAAACATTTGAGTGCAGATGTCTTTATTATAGAATGTCTTTTTTCCCTTTGGATAGATGCCTACTAGTGGGATTGCTAGATCAAATGGTATTTCTATTTTTAGCTCTTTGAGGTATCTCTATATTACTTTCAACAGGGGTTGTACTAATTTGCAGTCCCACCAGCAGCGTAAGAGTGTTCCAATCTCTCCACATCCACACCAGCATTTGTTGTTTTGGGACTTTTTGATAAGGGCCATTCTCACTGGAATTAGGTGATATTTCATTGTAGTTTTGATTTGCATTTCCCTAATGATTAGAGATGTTGAGCACTTTTTTATATGTTTGCCGGCCATTCATCTGTCTTCTTTTGAAAAGTGTTTTATTCATGCCCTTTGCCCATTTATTGATGGGGTTGTTTGATTTTTTTCTTGTTGATCTTCTTAAGTTCTATATAGATTCTTGTTATCAACCCTTTATTGGATGTGTAGAAAGCAAATATTTTCTCCCATTCTGTAGGTTGTCTGTTCACTCTAATGATAGCTTCCTTGGCTGTGCAGAAGCTTTTTAATTTGATTTAATTTGAAGCTTTTAAATTTGTTTATTTTTGTTGCTGCTGTAATTGCTTTGGGGGTCTTCTTCATAAATTCTTTTCCTAGGCCAATGTCTGAAAGAGTATTCCCAACATTTTCTTCCAGAATTCTTAATGTTTCACACCTTAGGTTTAAGTCTGTTATCTATTGTGAGTTGATTGTTGTGAGAGGTGAGAGGTGGGATTCTAGTTTCAATCTTCTGCATGTGGATATCCAGTTTTGCCAGCAGCACTTATTGAATAGAAATTATTTTCCCCAGTGTATATTTTTGCCTGCTTTGTCAAAGATTAGATGACAATATGAGTATGGTTTTATATCTGGGATCTCTGTCCTATTCCAAAGGTCTATACCTCTGTTCTTGTGCCAATACTATGCTGTCTTGCTTACTATAGGCTTGTAGTAAAAATTGAAGTCTGGCAGATTGATACCTCCCAATTTGTTCTTTTTGCTTAAGATTGCTTTGGCTATATGAGGTCTTCTCTGTGAATGTAGATATTATTCATACTTGTTTGGAGCTAATGAATTATGGATAATTTTCTTTTTTACTCTTATAATCAAAAGATATACTTTGCCTTTAAAAAGTAGAATTAAATACTGTATTCATAGCATAACTAGGATGAGCATAAAGATGGAGGAGTTTGCTCTACTGAATCAAAAAGAACTGAAGGCAGAGGAGGTTCAGTACCCTGGATAGTGCACCAGACACGCAGGTGTTCTGTTTCCGTTTGTGGCAAAAAGCTTTCATCCTGAGAACATGAGATTTATGTAGCTGCATATATCTAACTAAAACAATCTTATTGTTTGAGCATCCTTCCCTATTTTTTTTTTTTTTGCCAGCTTTTCCCCTTGAAGCTATGGAATCAACCTCATAGTTTCAAGTTTTTCTTTGAAACAGGGAACCACATTGTGTAGTCTATGGGTCAGCGGCAGGGAGATTAAACCAAAGAAAGATGTGAGTAAGCATCAATCAACATCTTAGAGAGTAGGGTAATGTTGGAGGAATTTATCCCATTTGACTTAGCCCAAACATAAGCTTGAGATTTGCTGTTTTTAACCAGAGACTGTTCTAGATGTCACTAGTCAATTTAACATCTTAGAATGTTATCAGACTCTAATAGTAACTTTGATAGCCAGCTATTTTTCTTTCTTCCTTCCTTTCTTTTTTCTTTTATAGTTGCTTTCCTCTTTCTAGGGTCACGGTGAGGAAAATACTAGTAAAGAGAGAAAGCTGAACTTTTTATGGATTTGGAATGAAATTTCCCTAGTGATGATGATAAGTACAATCATACTAAAACAGACCAATATAAACAAAAATAGCATTTTACATTAACCGGAGTTTTAAAAGACTAAAAATCTTATGGGAACCAGGGGTCCATATAAATAGTTTCTCTTTCTAAATTAGTTTGGATTATAATCATTAACAAGAGAGAAACACTCAGGAACTCTAAAAAACAATCTATAATGGCCTATGCATCCCCCCAAACCATCTTGCCATGAGGAGAAAAACCTCATGCTACGTTTAGTGGATCAGAAAGACACAAAGGAGACTGAGTCCTTGTGCCATATTTGATTTATGATATCACCCCAGGACTTCTTACTTCTATACTTTTCATTCTTTTAGAAAAAATAAACCTAGAAATTTGTAAAAAAAAAAAAAAAAAAAGTTTACAGAGTTTCTCCAAATAACTACTAAATAAGTTCTTCTTAAGAATTTTGGGGTAGTAACCACTGGAAGGCATTGCTCTTTCTTAAATACTATATTAATTGGGTTCCTTAAATATTTAATATTTATTATGTACTTACTGTATACTAGGCACTATGTGACACCCTACAGATACAAAGAAGATTGTTCTAAGCTGTTTGAAATGCACCTACCTTGCCTCTTTAACATTTGGATGTGGTTTGCCCCCACGAAAATCTATATTGAAATTTGATTCCCAATGAGACAGTGTTGGGATGTAGGGCCTAGGGACAGGTGTTCAGATCACAAGGTCCCTATCCTCATGAATAGATTAATGCCATGTCACAGGAGTGATGGAGTACTCACTCTCACAGGAACGGATTGCTTTCCAAGAGAGCAGGCTGTTATGAGCAACACCATCTTCTCCTGCATGCCTCTTTGCATGTGCCTGTTTCCCCTGCCACTTTCCAGCATGAATTAAAGCAGCACAAGCCCCTCACCAGATAGGCTACCTGATCTTAGACTTTCCAGCCTCCAGTACTGTGAGCCAAATAAACATCTTTTCTTTATAAATTACCCAGTCTCGGGTATCCTGTTATAGTAACATGGAGTGGACTGAGATAGGTAGGCTGTAATGGAATAGACATTCCTACATAGTAACCAGTCTTCATAGGTTGCAGAGCAACAGCAGAGTACTGCAGGCTTGGGAATGATTTTAAAGAGCAGGTGCTCACTCTGATAACAATAATTTCTTGGTCAAATAATAGGAAATTGATATGGTGGAGTGGTTAGAGGTACGGACTCTGGAGTCAGGGTAAGAAGCTCAAATGATGGCTCCATTACATACTAATCATAAAACCTCAAATCAGTAACTTGATCTACTAAACCTCTGTTTTCTTCATCTGTAAAATGAGAATAACAGCATCTAACTTATAGAGCTACTGTGTAGATTAGATGCTCTAATGCACATAAAGCACTCAGCAGAGCCCTGGCAGGTGCTAAGTGCTTAAAATGTGAGGTATTATTATTATTATCATTATTTAAATGGAAACATACAAATATTGTTACTGCCTAAGTGCCTTAGGGAAAGAGATGAAGCGTGTATTATCCTGGAGGATAAGGAACAGATGGAGTGGATCAGGGGAGACTCCATGGAACAGCTGCCCTTTAAGCAGCACCAATCTGATATTGGGCCAATTTGAAGTCAGTTTCCCCTAAAATGACTGTCAATATAAGCAACATAAACAAAGCCTATTTAGCCACTCTCTGTTCCAGCCATCAACTGACTTATTGGCTGCAGTGAGTGATGCATGTCCTGGAGAACTGGAGACCAGCCTGAGGCTCATGATCTAACGACCTCACTGCCTTCCGGTTTGAGCATCAGAGGAGTCAGATCCTGCTGCCACATGTCTGCGTCCTGCACTCTGAGAGGGTCCATTTAAAGTGGGAGTACGACTCTGTCCCTTCAAAGAAGGAAAGTCCTTAACTGGAAATGCTCTGTCATTCACAATCCCTCAGGGACCTATATTCTTATCATTTAAAGAAGCTACTCATAGAAGATTACATTTAGTAACTAGTAGGGTGCAAGGGAGGAAATGAAACCTAAATCTTAATTACAGACACATAATTATTGGACCATTTTCTCATTAAAACCTGGTAAGTCTAAACAAATCTACATTCCCTTGGTGTTTAACACTCTTAAATTTTAATAATGTCCCTCAGATTTTCAGGTCAATTGAAACAAAGAGAAAAGTACAGAATTTTTAAACAATGATTCATGAAACTCATTATAATTCATTGTCTAATTGTCTCCTTTACCAGCATATTCTAAGATTATCGATTGTTAAGAGCTGTCAACGTTGCTGTTTTCTAAGACCAAGCTATCCCAGGTCGGGGGAGGGAGAAGTTTGGAAAAGATTTGCCCCTTTTTCTGTGCTCCTTTTACCAACCTACCCTGTCTCATTCATAAACATGGGGTAGGAAGGCTCCAGGTGATTACCTGAGTTATCCCTCAAGGGGTTGAGGTAGGCAGTTGCAAGGTTTCTTCAGCGGCTCAACCACGTTGGACCTCTGAAATGCCCTCTCAGCAGCAATCTGGATCTTTCTCTACTGGTTACAAAATTGTTGCAGAATTTCCAATAATAATAATAGCCCCTTGAACAACTATACATGAAAGCAGAAATGGAGAGGCAAAGGTTTCTCCACATACCTTATCAAAAGGGAAAATCTCCCCGCATTCCTCCAGGTGACTACTCTTTATGTGTTGGTTAAGATTAGGCCTTTTTTTTTTTTTTTTTAGACAGAATTTTACTCTGTTGCCCAGGCTACAGTGCTGTGGCATCAGCCTAGCTCACAGCAACCTCAAACTCCTGGGCTCAGGTGATCCTCTTGCCTCAGCCTCCTGAGTAGCGGAGACTACAGGCATGTGCCACCATGCCTGGCTAAGTTTTTCTATATATTTTTAGTTGGCCAATTAATTTCTTTCTATTTTTAGTAGAGATGGGGTCTCGCTCTTGCTTAGGCTGGTCTCGAACTCCTGAACTCAAACGATCCTCCCACCTTGGCCTCCCAGAGTGCTAGGATTACAGGCATGAGCCACCTAGGCCTGGCCTAGGCCTCTCTCTTTTACAAAGCTTTGGCACTTGTCTCATCAACGTAATTCTTTCTTGTAACATTTTATGAAAACATCAGTATCAAAATATCCTAGCATCCCATTCTCTTTACCTCCTCTTTCTTTCAACTGCTACATTCCTGACCACATCTTACACTTTATCACACTCCATCTCTGAAATGATAAATGATGGTGACTACAGCCTAATGTTCCTCAAGTTCTCTCATGCTCTTACTACCGTTATACCCATGGTTTGATAATATTTGATCGCTTTGTCTTTGCCCCCTCCTTGTCCCCTTCTAATTTTTACTTTCACCTCTCTCCAGCTGAGAAACTCATTGTGTCATTATTAGCCTTCTCTTTTTGGCATCTTCAATGCTCTTGCCTCATAATCTTTCTATGCCATCCACCCAACAAGAATTAATACAACCATCTGGCCCTTCTTCTCCTGTTTGGACTGGTGGGGACCGTAACACAAGCGTGCATAATAGTGCCACATCAAAACTATGGTGTCAGTTCTCCACTGCACTATTTAGCAATCCTCCTGTGCACCAGAGTCAGTCTTTTCTCATATTTTCAGTGGCTATTCAAGGTCTTCCTTCTTTCCTCAGCTCCCAAACATCATATCTATTTCCTATCTCTTGGAAGATAGACTCACTTCCATTTCACAGAAAAAAATAGGAATGCTTTGTGTACCAAAATGGCAGTAATTACTCATCACACACATTATTAAGATAATGAATTTACAAGTTTTCAGTTTATTACATATGATGGTTCTATGATAATAAAAATAGAGAAATTGGTTCCTGCCATTTCAAGATTCCTTTAAACTTTTTAACAGTGTTTTTACTCCTTTCCTGCCCCCCACCTTGGCAAACACTAATCTGATTTATCTATGGTTTTGCCTTTTCCAAAATACATAAATGGAATCATGTAATTTGTAGCCTTTTATGTCTGGCTTCTTTCACTTAGCAGTGTATTTTTGAGATTCATCCACATTCTTGCAAGTTATTAGTAGTTAGTTCTTTTTTATTGCTGAGATGTATTCCACTGTGTGAATATGCAAGAATGTATTTACCTATTTACAGGTTGACAGACATTTGGGTTGCTTCCAGTTTGGGCTACTGTGAAAATAGTTGCTAATGAATATTTATGTACAGGTATTTGTATGGACTTACGTTTTTATTACTCATAGGTACGTTCTTAGGAGTGGGATTGCTGGATATTATGGTAATTATATGTCTACCTTAGTAATAAAATCCCTCAGATATTTTAAGAAAAGAATCTTTGAAAATTTTTGATTACATGCCTCAGGAATCTTCGACTTAAAATCTTTGAGACATTGGGCCAGTTACTTAAGATTTCTGAGCCTCAGTTTCCTCAAATATAATGTTAATATCTCCTTTATAGAGTTGATAATATAATTGATGAGGTAAGTAAAAAAAATATTAGTGAGCTAACAGAGGTAAAATATAAAAAAGTTAATATTTATGCAATACATAACATGACAGACACACCCAAGTGTTGACTCACACAATACAATTTTGACTCTCTATCTCCATCTGGTGGTAGCACAAAATTTTAGAAGTAGGTTTTACTAGAAGAGATAAAACACATTTAAGGAAGAAATCTTACAAACTACTTTCCAAGATTGTTGACTGATGGTTTCTGAAAGTCCAAAGTGCTATATGTAAGAAGCCTCTATCAATATTTGAATCATACTGTATCTGGAAAAGGGAAAATGTCCCCGACATGTACCACTGGTGCAGCCAGCAGGAAACCAATGGCCCTTCCTGGGTCTTTCCCAGAATTTTCTACATGCATTTTTTAAAAAGTCTGAGTGTAGGGCCCTTCACAGAATCTCAGCATATTTGGAGTATCATGTTAGATCCAATCTGTGCTTTTGTAATTTCATGATCATTTCAGCTAAGTGGTTTTGAAGATCCTGGCCCAGTAGATAGTTGGAGAGTAAATTTAAATGTGGGAATGTGATTTTAAGAGAAATTCCCTAGAAGTGAGGGAGAGAGGATAAAATTAAACATGACTGCCACTCTATAATGTATAGGTTTAGGGGAAGAAGGCCAAGATTTATTGGCAGCCAGGAATGAGAATGTTGTACAGCCCAAGATCCATCTATTCATTCATTAAACAAATATTTATTGAATACCACTTATATAGGTCAGGAACTTGCTGGATGAATGGGTAACTGAAAGCATGATGCGCCTGGAAGAAAACACCCAATAGTTTGGCTTCCCAAGTATGATTCATATGTGAGGCCCAAGAAGAGATGACCTCAGGATTCCACAGGTGGCTTCTCCAAGCTGGCAAGGCAAATCCCAGGCAGCCAGTGCTCTGCTACTTCTCCTTTTGCTAAATTTTCTATTGAAACTCATACAAATCAGACTGTCCACTGGCTTGGTGGTATCTGGGGGATGTCAAACCCTAACTGGTGAGGATTTTAAGGAAGGCTGGGGAGGTGCAGTCTAGAGGATTCCTTGGAGAAGTTTGGAGACTGGATGTGGCTTAGACCATCAAGAAATGTGGACTGTGAGTCAACTGCCAGGTATTCCCCAACTCTTGTGACACTTCCCTTAACCCAACAGTCTCAGTCTTTTTGCAAAGGATAGAATTCATCACCACCACCATCACCAAATACTTACTTAGTTTCCATTTCTAGATGTTAAAGAAAACAAGAATCATGAGGGTAGCTATCATTTGTGAATGATGTTGACAAATTTTTCTCCATGGAGCTCAAAAAATTTATATTCATGTTAGCAATCTATGAGAATGCCTATTTCTCTGAATCCCCACCAATATATATCAAGCTTTTTGTCCATGTTAATATCAGAATCAAATAAAACATATCTTACTATATTTTAAAATTTTATTTCTCCCTGTGCAAATACCAAGAGACAATATGGAGTAGTAGTTGTGTCTAGAGTCAGGCTGCCTGAGTTTTAGTTCTCATTATACCAACTACTAGCTAATGTATTTGGGAAATATTCTTAACTTCTCCATGCTTCAGTTTCCTCATTTATAAAAACCAGGTAATAAGAGGGCCTATTTTAATAAAAAGTGGTGGGGATATAAAGCACAGATCCTGGCACATAGGAGGGTCTTAATAAACACTACCTATTATGGGTGAAATTCAGCATTTTTTTTTTTTTTTGAGACAGAGTCTCACTCTGTTGCCTGGGCTAGAGTGCTGTAGTGTCAGCCCAGCTCACAGCAACCTCAAACTCCTGGGCTTAAGCAATCCTCCTGCCTCAGCCTCCTGAGTGTAGCTAGGACTACAGGCATGCGCCACCATGCCCCGCTAATTTTTCTATATATTTTTAGTTGGCCAATTAATTTCTATTTTTTAGTAGAGATAGGGTTTTGCTCTTGTTGAGGCTGGTTTCAAACTCCTGACCTCGAGCAATCTTCCCACCTCAGCCTCCCAGAGTACTAGAATTACAGGCGTGAGCCACCGCGCCTGGCCTTGACTTTGTTTTAGTGGATTTATTTCATGTCCTCTAGTTTTGAATTATAGTTTGAAAGTTCTACTACACTCTGGGATTACAAAAAAGAATCCTGTGTTTTTCATCAGGTGCATGACAATCCTTCTCATTCTATCCTCTTTGTCTTTTTTCTTTTCCATATTTTCATTTCTGCCTGCTGCATTATGGGTCATTTTTTTTTTTTAACAGTTGCCTCCACTAATTCTCTCTTCATTACTTCTACTAATTTTGGGTTTGGCTTGTTCTTGTTCTTCTAGTTCCTTGAGATGTATTATTAGGTTGTTTATTTGAAATCTTCTTACTTTTTTGATGTAGGCTTTTATTGCTACAACATTTCCTGCTATTTCTGTACCCCACAGTTTTTGGTATGTTGTGTTCCTATCTCATTTGTTTCAAGAACATTTTACATTTTCTTCTTAATTTCTTCATTGACCCGTTGGTCATTCAGGAGCTCGTTGCTTAATTTCCATGTGTTTGTACAGTTTCCAAAGTTCCTCTTGCTATCAATTTCTAGTTTTGTTCCAGAAAAGATGCTTGGTATGATTTCACTTCTTTTAAACTTGCTGACACTTGTGTTGTGGCCTAACATGTAGTCTAAAGAATGTTTCTTGTGTTGAAGGAAAGAATGTGTATTCTGCAGCTGTTGGATGAAATGTTCTGTAAATGTCTGTTAGGTTCATTTGGTCTAAAATGCAGTTTAAATCCAACATTTCTTTGTTGCTTTTCTGTCTATATGATCTGTCCAATGCTGAGAGTGGAGTATTGAAGTCCCCACATACTATTGTATTGGAGCCTGTATCTCCCTTTAGATCTAACATTATTTGTTTTATAAATCTGGGTATTCCAGTGTTGGGTGCATATATATTTTTGCAGTTGTTATATCCTCTTGCTGAATTAATCCCTTTACCATTATATAATTACCTTGTTTCTTTTTACAATTTGACTTAAAATCTGTTTGATTTGGTATAAAAATAGCTACTTCTGCTTGCTTTTGGTTTCTGTGGAATATCTTTTTCCATCTTTTCACATTTAGTCTATATGTGTCTCTACAGGTAAAGTGAGTCTCTAGTAGGCCACATATAGTTAGGACATATTCTTTATTCCATTCAGCCACTCTGTCTTTTTAAGTGGGGAATTTAATCTGGTTACATTTGCAGTTATTATTGATGGGTGAGACTTCTGTCACTTTGTTGTTTTCTAGTTGTTTTGTATATCCTTTTTTCCTTTCCTATTCTCATTATCATTGCAGTTTGATTTTCTGTAGTGATAAGGTTTAATTTTTCTCTTTCTCCTTTGTGTATCTGCTGTATACTTTTGTAGGCTTTCATGATGGTGATTATTGTTTTATCACTTCCAGATACAGTACTCTCTTGAGCATTGCTTATAAGGCTGGTCTAGTGGTGACGAATTCCCTCCATTTTTGCTTGTCTGGGAAACTGTATTTCTCCCTTATTTCTGAAGCATAGCTTTATTTGGTATAATATTTTTGACAATTTCTTTTTTTCTTTCAGCACTTTGAATAGATCATCCCATTCTCTCCTGACCTGTAAGGTTTCTGTGGAGAAATCTGCTTAGTCTAATGGGGAGTCTCTTATAAGTGACTTGATGCTTTTCTCTTGCTATTTTTGGAATTCTCTTTGTGGACATTGAATTTCCTCCTATTTTTATTTTCCCCATAATGGGAAGACTTAGCTGAGGCGATCCCTCTTGAGGTCAGGTATGACAGCCTACAAGCAGCTTCAGCAGTCCTGAGTTCCAGGTGCAGGAGCTCAGAGTAGCTGTGGGGCCAGGGACCTAGGCTCAGCTTCCCACAAACCTATTGTGGCTCCTGGGTCTTGGAGCGTAGGTTCACTCTTTGGCAGGATTGGATGTAGGTTGCCAGAGTCAGGATCTGTCAGGACTGGGAGGTACCCCCTATCAGCCTGTACCCACAGGGTCCAAGCTGTGATTCTACCCCTTGCTTGGGGGAAGGCTATAGCCCCTAGCCCAACTGCAGGGAAGATGGAGTACTCCAGAGGTTTACATCTGGGGAGCAAGGTATATTTGTAATTCAAGGACGTGAGCCAATAAGGCTCAGTGGCAACTGGGATCCCTGGGGATGAGATACCGTGTAGTGATGACTGTAGACTCTGAGGTGATGGGGCTTGGCAGTATCCCAGACTCTGTGAGGCCAGGTGCAGCAGCAACAAATAACCCAGAATGGCTGGGCACAGCTGTCATTTGTGCCCTGGAGTGTAGACAGCAGCACAGTGATAACTCCACTCTCTAGGGAGAGGGCTCTCTCAGCAGCTCAGACTCAAGGAGGCTAGTCTAGCTCCAAGGAATCAAAGCCCTAGAGTTTTATGGCCTATAGGGCAGAGTGTCTCAGTTCAGCCATTGCTCTATTTTCCTGGGACACATCAGCTCAGGCCTGGACTAAAAAAGCTCCAGGGCATCAATGCCCCAGCGAACAATGTGCCACTTCAGCTCAGGGCCTTGTGAGGGAGGGGTGTGAATGTTCTGGGCAACATAATCACCATTTCCAGGAACAGCTTCAGGTCTGACCCAAAGGGTTGAGGGGAGAGGTAAGTTAAGCAGTTCTACCATTGCTTGGCATCACAGCAAAGGTTTTAACTGTTGCTTGAGGCTTCGCTGTGGGATGTCAGACCACCAGGCAGGGGTGGTTCAAAGACAGTTTAAGCACAGGGATGAATGGGGAGCTACTTGCCCCTGGAGCAAGACACGTTCCAGCAGTAGTTCCAGTTACAAGATGGTGTAGGGAGTGGCTGTAGAGGATGGGGCACCATA
>CAUYRT010006940.1:0-12680 GCA_963574885.1 Lepilemur ruficaudatus
GGAGTTGGAGGTTGCATTCAGTGAGCTATCATTGCACCAATGCACTCTGGCCTGGGTGACAGATCAAGACTCTGCCTCAAAAAAAAAAAAAAAAAAAAAAAAGGAGTTGCTAAAATAAAGACACAAATAAATGGAAAGACAACCGCTGTTCATGGATTGGCAGACTTAATATCATAAAGATGTGAATACTACCGAAAGTGAGATATACAGATTCAATGTCATCCCTATCAAAATCCCAATGATGTTTTTTGCAGAAATAGAAAGACCCATATAGAATCTCAAGGGACACTGAATAGCCAAAACAATCTTCAAAAACAAGGACAAAGTTGGAAGACTCACACTTCCCGATTTCAAAACTTACTGCAAAGCTATGGTAAATCAAAGCAGTGTAGGAATGGCATACAGACAGACATGTAGACCAAGAGAATAGAGATCCCAGAAACACACCTTCATGTGTATAGTAAACCAATTTTGACAAGGGTGCCAAGACCATTCCATGGGAAATGACAGTTTTTCAACAAAGAGCACTGGGATATCTGGATAACCACAAGCAAAAGAATGAAGTGGGTCCCTTACCTTACATTATATAGAAAAATTAACTCATAATGGATCAGAGACCTAATCATAAGAGCTAAAACTATAACTCCTAGAAGAAAACATAGGAAGAAAGCTTCATGACGTTGGATTTGGCAATGATTTCTTGGATATGACATCAAAAGCTCAGGCAACCCAGATAAATCAGACTTCGTCAAAATTAAAACTTTTGTACATCAAAGGACACTACCAACACAGTGAAAACGCTACCCATGAAATGGGAGAAAATATGTGTAAATCATATATTTGATAAAGGGTTTATATCCAGGATGTACAAAGAACTCGTAAACTCCAAATCAAAACAAGATACCACTTCACACCCTTTAGGCTGCCAAGAATGAGACAATAAGGAAAGGGCATAATGAAAATCCCAAACCCAAATATGTTCTCCTGGATACAAACCGTAAAGCCTGCGTATCTAAGGAACAGGAAGAATGTGATTAGAAGGCCACTGACACGACCTCTCCTCTGTTGATCTCTGGAGGCACTTGAAAATGAGTTTTAGGAGCTGCCAGGTCCTTATTAAAATTGAGTAATTCAGTAAAAACAGGTGTGATAAATTTCTCTTTATAGAGGCTCTGGCCATCATTCATGCCTTCCACAAAGATCTCATGCCCTGTACCGTGCTGGGGACACCAGGGTAGGGGTCTGGACACCGTCCCTGACCTCCAACAGTTCTAACATCAAGCCAGGGGCAAGTCAGAGAATTAGGGTACACTGACTTGAAGTAGGGGATTCCCTGAGGAAGTGACGGCTGAGCCAAGACTTGGTAAAGGAGATGAGAGAAGAAAAGAGAAGCATGTTCCATGAAGAAGCAGCAGAATGTACAAAGGCATAGAGGTAAGAAAGTTGCCACATGGTCGAGGAACTAAGAGTTCAGTATGGCTGGGTTGCAGTCTGGGCAGACCTAAAAAGAGTAGGAAACGGGCTGGGCGTGCACAGCCAGCTTGCTAGCTTAAGGAGGGTGAACTCCATGGGAGGTAAACAGGAAGCACCAAAGAAGAGGTTTAAAAAGGATGCAGCCGATCAAAAAGCCGGTATCTAGAATGTGGATTAAAGAAGCAAAACTGGACACTTCCAAAGTCATCCCAGTAGAAGATGACAGGGCTGGACAGGGACAGAGCAGTGAGATAGAATGACATGGAGAGAGCCAAGTACTCTTTAGAACACAGTAAACTTACTGGGTGGAGAAGGGGCTAGAGAAGCCTAGAACACTACCCAGCACAACCAGTCACCAAAGAAAGGTCAATTCTCTGAGACCCACCTGGAAACTGCGGAGCCAAAGTGCTCAGGCAGAGTCAGTAGCAGGCATTCTCTAGCCTTGGCATTTATGCTATGCACCAACATCTGAACAAGAAACATGACCTGCAAGGAGCAAATTTATTGGACAATCCCAGATTCAAATCTCACCTCCACCACTGAGTTCACCACGTGCCCACTGGCATGTCACATGGCCTCTCAGAGCCTGCCTCATCAGCTATTGCCATGAGTCCAGAGAGTCCTCAGTGAAGCCATTCAACAGGATCAGACAAAGGGCACCCAGGCACAGTGCTGGGAGGACTGGTGGCAGATGACTGTACAAGCCCACTCTGTCCATTGTTCATGCACTGGAGCCTCTTCCAGCATCGGAATCTGGTAAAGGAAAGTAGGCCATTTTTGAAGGCCTGGGTCTTGGGACATCTAAAACAAGTGCCTGTGGGAGTGCAGTGGTATAGGCCCAGCTACTCAGGAGGCTGAGGTGGGAGGATTACTTGAGCCCAGGAGTTCAAGAACAACCTGGGCAACATAGCGAGACGTTGTCTCTTAAAAAATTAATTAATTAAAAAATAAAATAAAACAAATGTCTGTTTACTTGAGACTGCCAAAGAGAAACAGAGGTGGGCATTTATTATACTTCCTTGTTGGTACCAGGCCAGGGTATGCTAGCAACACTGACAGATACAACCTGCTTTGGTCGTCCTGGGAGAGGGACGCAACAGGGGCTCTCACTCCTCAAGCAGGTGACTGGAATAGACAAAGCAACTTAGCTTCCAACACCTCACTTCTTAAGCAGGCCTTTCTCTTCAGACACAGGGATATATCTGAGAAGCCAGGGTATTTACCCACAATATGAGTCAAAGTCAGAGAAATCATCTGATTTACTTCTCTCTTCTACATGGCAGCGAAATGGAAAAGAAACACCACATGCCAGAGAGGTAAGTGTAAAGGGACAACAACAGATAAGCTCTTGGTGGCACTGAGGCCATGAGATGGCCTTTAACTTCTCAGTTTCTATCCTTCACTGTCAGAACCATGATGCGAGCTAGAGCTACAGGAGAGTCACTCTGGCCCCCATCTGGCTCCAGAGAGAAGAGGGCAGCAAGGAGGTGCTGCCTGGGCCAAGCGGAGTTGTGATCCACCAGAGAGGATCCACCAGAGGAGAAGCAAGTGCACCTGGAAGTGGGCAGCAAAGGCCCTCGGCTGACCACACTCACTCACAAGTCCACCTAGAGGCTCTCTCATCATCCATTGTAGGCAGCGGGGCTGGGGAGTCCACACTGCCCTCCACCTATCCCTGTCACCCAAGAAACAGTCTGCTGAAACCCTGCAGAGATACAAGCATAGTCTGATCCTCCTGGATTCCTTTTTCTCTTTGGTTTTCCAGATTTTCTACAATTAACACAAATTAACTTTTATCATCATTGAAAAATCACTTTTTTTTTCTGTTAAGAAACAGAGTCTCGCTATCTGGTCCATGCTGGCCTTGAACTCCTGGGCTCAAGTGATCCTCCTACCTCAGCCTCCTGAGTAGCAGAGACTACAGATGTGTGCCACTATGCCCTGCTTAAAATTCACTTTAAAGAGGCAGCTGATGGCTGCATACTGAGGAGGTTATTGGCTCTCACCCATCAGACTCTCCCTGGTGTCCCAGGGCAACATTTCAGTAATGGGGTAAACACTGGGGAACTTGGCTTTCACGGTCAGCTCCTTGGTGCCATCCAGCTCCTTGAGCCTTGACAGGAGGACAGAGGCCGCACTGGAAGAGTATGCCTTCAGAAACAGCAAAAACAGACAAAATCCCTGCTAAGCAGAGGTGCTGAGGCCCCAGCTCACATGACACCTAGTGTGTCAGACTCTGCTGCAGTGAGACAGACTCAGCACAGCTTGAATCAACTAGAGCTTCTTCTGTGACCCAGGCAGGCCTGGTGGTGGACAAAGGACAGAACCTTATGGCTGGGCACAGTGGCTCACGCCTAATCCTAGCACTCTGGGAGGCCAAGGTTGGAGGATCACTTGAGCTCAGGAGGTCATGACCAGCCTGAGCAAGATGCTATCTTTATTAAAAACAGAAAAAAATTAGCTGGGCGTGGTGGTACATGCCTCTAATCCCAGCTACTCAGGAGGCTGAGGCAGGAGGATCACTTGAGCCCAGGAGTTTGAGGTTTCTGTGAACTAGGCTGACGCCATGGCACTCTAGTCCGGGCAACAGAGTGAGACTGTCTCAGAAAAAAAAAGAACCTTAGAAACCGGGGCCACTTTACTCTCACACCCCTCAGAAATGTACAAGGCCACAAGGAGGAGACCACCCCTTTGCTATACTCTTCCACCCAGTTCTGAGAGTGAGCTTGGAACACCCCACACAGGCAACCCCTTTGGCCACAAGTCTGACATTCCCTTTCTGCCTCCCGAAGGGAAGCACCTGAAGAGTTTTAAGGTGACAGAAACACTTCACAACAGGGCTACAGAGACAACACCTCCAACTCTGAAAGGCTGGTCTCAGACACTACAGCCTAATTCAGGACTGTGGGTCTTGGATTTCAACCCACATCTCAGGTTCCCTATCAGAAGAGGAGAGGTTGAACCAAAGGACTCCTAAGCTCCTTCCCAGCTCTGACCTAGAGACTTCTATTTTTGGCAAAATAATGTCTGTGTACTGCTGCAAATACGCTGTACCCAGATGCAAATCCGAGATAAGGCAGACCCTGAAACAGCAATCAAAAAGTCACCAAGACAACATCAAAGGAAAAGAAAATTATAAACTAATACACCTTATGAATATAGATGTAAAATTCCCAACAAAAAAGTAGCAAACCAAATCCAACAACATATTAAAAGAGTTATATACTATGACTAAGTGGGATTTATCCCAGAAAGGCAAAGGTGGTTCAACTTAAGAAAATCAATATAATAAACCATATTAGAATAAAGGAAAAATGCCCATGTGACCATCTCAATTGATGCAGCAAAAGCATTTGACAAAATCCAATGTTTTCATGATAAAACACACACGATACTAGGAATAGAAGGGAACTTCCTCAATATGATAAAGGATATTTATGCAAAATCCACAGCTACTATCATACACTCCTGGTGAAAGACTGAATGCTTTCCCACTAAGATCAGGAACAGACAAGGATACATGCATCTACCAATGCTAATCAACATGGTATTGAAAGTTCTAGCCAGAGCAATTAGACAAGAAAAAGAAATAAAAGACATCAAATAGGAAAAGGATAAGTAGAGCTATCTCTGTTTGCAGATGACATGATCCTATATATAAAAAGAAAGTCTCAAACAATACACAGAAAGCTGGCAAGCATGGTTGTTTATGCCTGTAATCCTAACACTTTGGAAGGCCAAGGTGGGAGGATCACTTGACACCGGGAGTTCAAAACCAGCCTGAGCAACATAGCAAGACCCCATCTTTACAAAAAGGAAAAAAAAAAATTACCCAGCATAGCGGCACACGCCTGTAGTCTCAGTTCTTCAGGAAACTAAGGCAGAAGGATCACTTAAGCCCAGGAGTTTGGGGTTGCAGTGAGCTATGATGATGTCACTGCACTCTAGCCTGGGCAAAAGAATGAGACACTGCCTCAAAAAACAAAAAAAGGAAAACACAGAAAGCTCCTAGAGTTAATAAACAAATAATTCAGCAAAGCTGCAGGGTATAAGATCAACACACAGAAATTAGTTGTAATTCTATACAATCTGAAAAGGAAATTGAGAAAGCAATTCCATTTACAATAGCATCAACAAGAATAAAATACTCAGGACTAAATTTAACCAAGAAGGCAAAAGACTTGCACAGTAGTCCTCCCTTAACCATGGTTTCACTTTTCATAGTTTGTTACCCGCAGTCAAATTGTAGCTCAAAAATATTAAATAGAAAATTCTAGAAATAAACAATTCATAAGTTTTAAATTATGTGCCATTCTGAGTAGTATGATGAAATCTCTCACTGTCCTATTCAGGACATGAATCATCCCTTTGTCTGGCATATCCACGCTATATTTCCTACCCACCTGTTAACCATATAGGAAAAACCATAGTGTATGGGTGTGGTGCTATCCACGATTTCAGGCATCCCCTGAGGGAGTTTTGGAATATATCACCCATGGACAAGGGAGGACTACTGTACAGTGAAAACTATAAAACATGGCTGAAAGAAATTAAAGAAGACACAAAAAAATGGAAAGACATTCCATGTACACGGATTGGAAGACTTAATATTGTTAAGATAGTAATACTCTCCAAATCAATGTACAGATTCGATGTAATCCCGACCAAAATTCCAAGAGCCTTTTTCATAGAAATTGAAAAGCCAATCCTCAAAATCATATGGACTTGCAATTTGAGAAAGAAGAACAAAGTTGGAAGACTCACACTACCTGATTTCACAACTTACTAAAACTATAGTAATCAAACAACGTGGTATCAGCATAAAGCAGACACACAGACCGGTGGAATAGAATGTAAGGTCCAGAAATAACCCCATATAGCTACAGCCAAATTACTTTCAACAAGGGTGCCAAGTCCATTCAATGGAGGAAGAATAGTCCCTTCAACAAATGGTGCTGTACCAACTGGATTTCCACATGCAAAAGAAAGAAGTTGGACCCCAATCTCACAGCATATATAAATATTAACTCAAAATGGGTCAATGACCTAAATATAAGAGATAAAACTATAAAATTCTTAGAAGAAAGCATAAGAGGTAAATCTTCATGATCTTGGATTTGGCAATGGATCTAGATATGATATAAAAAGTATGAATAACAAAAGAGAAAATAGATAAATTGGATTTCATTGATATTAAAATTTTCATGCATCAAAAGACATCATCAAGAAAGTGAAAAGGCCAAGTGTGGTGGCTCATGCCTATAATCCCAGCACCAAGGCAGGAGGATCACTTGAGGACAGGAATTCAAGACCAGGTTGGGCAATGTAGCAAGACTCTGTCTCTACAAAGAAATTTAAAAATTGGCCAGACGTGGTGGCGTGTGCCTGTAGTCCCAGCTAGTCAGGAGGCTGAAGTGGGAGGGAGGATCCTGTGAGCCCAGGAGTTTAAGGTTATAGAGAGCTATGATCACACCATTGTATTCCAGCCTGGACAACACAGCAAGACCCTATCTCTCAAAAAAAAAAAGGTGAAAAGGCAACCTAGAATGGGAGAAATTATTTGCAAATTATATATCTGATAAGGATTTAATATAATATCTAAACTATATAAAAAATTAAAGAATTCCTCTAACTCAAAAATAAAAAAGACAACCTAATCACAAAATAGGCAAAGAACTTGAACAGACATTTCTCCAAAGAAGAGATATAAATAGTTATATATAATACGATAAGCATATGGGCCAGGCGCGGTGGCTCACACCTGTAATCCTAGCACTCTGGGAGGCCGAGGCGGGCAGATCATTTGAGCTCAGGAGTTCAAGACCAGCCTGAGCAAGAGTGAGATCCCATCTCTACCAAAAATAGAAAGAAATGAATTGGCCAACTAAAAATATATAGAAAAAATTAGCTGGCATGGTGGCGCACGCCTGTAGTCCCAGCTACTTGGGAGGCTGAGGCAGAAGGACTGTTTGAGCCCAGGAGTTTGAGGTTGCTGTGAGCTAGGTTGACGCCACGGCACTCTAGCCCGGGCACTAGAGTCCGGGCACTCTGTCTCAAAAAAAAAAAAAAAATACAATAAGCATATGAAAAGATGCTCAACCTCACTAGTCACTATGAAATGCAAATCAAAACCATGATGAGATACCATTTCATACCTAGGATGGCTGCAATAAAAAAAAAAGAAGTGGAGGCCGGGTGCGGTGGCTCACGCCTATAATCCTAGCACTCTGGGAGGCCAAGGAGGGTGGATCGCTCAAGGTCAGGAGTTCAAAACCAGCCTGAGCAAGAGAGAAACCCCGTCTCTACTAAAAATAGAAAGAAATTAATTGGCCAACTAAAAATATATAGAAAAAATTAGCCTGGCATGGTGGCGCATACCTGTAGTCCCAGCTACTCAGGAGGCTGAGGCAGGAGGATCGCCTGAGCCCAGGAGTTTGAGGTTGCTGTGAGCTAGGCTGATGCCACGGCACTCTAGCCCAGGCAACAGAGTGAGACTCTGTCTTAAAAAAAAAAAAAAAAAAAAGAGGGGTATGGTGGCATGTACCTGTATACACAGCTACTTGAGAGGCTAAGGCAATAGGATTGCATGAGCCCAGGAGTTTGAGGCCAGCCTCGGCAAGATAGTGAGACCCTATCTTGAAAGAAAAGAAAGAAAAATAAGGGAAGAAAGGACTGGGAACAGTGGCTCGTGCCTGTAATCCCAGCACTCTGGGAGGCCAAGGTGGAAGGATTGCTTGAGCTCAAGAGTTCGAGACCAAGGCCAGGTGCAGTGGCTCACGCCTGTAATCCTAGCACTCTGGGAGGCCGAGGCAAGAGGATTGCTCAAGGTCAAGAGTTTGAAAACAGCCTGAGGAAGAGCAAGACCCCGTCTCTACCAAAAATAGAAACACATTAATTGGCTCACTAAAAATATATAGAAAAAGTTAGCCAGGCATGGCGGCGCATGCTTGTAGTCCCAGCTACTCGGGAGGCTGAGGCAGAAAGACTGCTTCAGCCCAGGAGTTTGAGGTTGCTGTGAGCTAGGCTGACGCCACGGCACTCTAGCCCGGCCAACAGAGTGAGACTCTGTCTTAAAAAAAAAGGGAAGAAAGGACAAGGAAAAGAGAAAGAAAGAAATAACAAGTGTTTGGCAAGGATGTAGAGAAAATTGTAGCTTACACACATTGCTGATAGGTATACAAAATGGTGCAGCCGCTGTGGTAAACTTTTTGGTGGTTCCCCAAAAAGTTAAACATAGAATTACCATATGACCCAGCAATTCCACTTTTTGGTGAACACCCAAAAGAAATGAAAAGAGTGACTCAAACACTATGTATACCAATGTTCATAGCAGCATTATTCACAATAGCCAAAAGGTAGAAACAATCCAAGTGTCCAATCAAGAAATGAATGGATAAATAAAATGTGGTACATGTAAACACAACGGAATGTTATTCAGCCAATAGAAGGAATGAAGTTCCAATACATGCCACAACACAGATAAACCTGGAAAACATTATGACATGTGAAATAAGTCAGACACAAAAGGACATAGGATTTCACTTATATGAACTATCTAAAATAGGCAAATTCACAGAGACAGAAAGTACATTAGAGGTCACTGGGGCTGGGAAGAAGGAGAAATGGAGAGTTATTGCATAATGGGTATAGAGTTTCTGTTTGGGGTATTGGAAAAGTTTTGGAAATAGCGGTGATGGTTGCACAACATAGTGAACGATGAGTGTACACTTACTGTATGCTGAAGTGTACACTTAAAAATGGATAAAATTGGCCGGACGTGGTGGCTCACGTCTGTAATCCTAGCACTCTGGGAGGCCGAGGCGGGTGGATTGCTCAAGGTCAGGAGTTCGAAACCAGCCTGAGCAAGAGCAAGACCCTGTCTCTACTAATAATAGAAAGAAATTAATTGGCCAACTAAATACATATAGCAAAAATTATCCGGGCATGGTGGCGCATGCCTGTAGTCCCAGCGACTTGGGAGGCTGAGGCAGAAGGATCGCTTCAGCCCAGGAGTTTGAGGTTGTTGTGAACTAGGCTAACGCCATGGCACTCTAGCCCGGGCAACAAAAGTGAGACTCTGTCTCAAAAAAAAAAAAAAGGATAAAATTGAATACTTCATGTTATATATTTTATCACATACACACAGAGACACAGACACCAAGAACATCGCAACAGTTCTGCTTGCCAGCTTGAGCCTTATCTGGCTTTCCAGATGAGACAAGGAGGCCCCCGGCACAGAGCTCAATAGAAAGCATCAGAGTATTCCAGCCTTACATCAGAGCCAGATGTCCCTCACTGCTAGCACAGAGTAAATGACAAGAGTGAGGAACACATACCCAGCACTCTACTTTTACTAATTTCTTCTTAGAGAAAGGTAGATTTTATGAGCTGGCAAGCCTATGGGGACTTTTTGTTTAGAGACAGGGTCTTGCTCTGTCACCCAGGCTGGAGTAGAGTGGCCCCATCAATCATAGTTCACTGTAGCCTTGAATTACTGGGCTCAAGTTATCCTCTTGCCTCAGCCTTCGGAGTGCTTGGGACTACAGGTGCGAGCCACCACACCCAGCTAATTTTTTTTTTCTTTAAGAGACAAGGTCTTGCTATGTTGGCCAAGCTGGTCTCAAATTCCTGGCCTCAAGTGATTCTCCCGCCTCAGCCTCCCAAAGTGCTGGGAGTACAGGTGTGAGCCACTGTGCTGGCCTATAGGCACTTCTAATGACTGTTGCATAAGATATATGAACCAATGACTACAAGACTCAAACATTTTAATTTAAGCTCCATCAACGGGATGTCACCAGACCCACAGAGCCCTGCAGGGAAGTGACAAAGAGACAGAGAAGAGACAAAGTCCTCAGCCTCATGGCTCTTGGGGGTGGCAAGAAGGTACCATCTCTGCTGGCCACACTCAGGTGAAAGGGCCAGTTATCAATGCCTCCCAACCTAGACCTCCCTGAATCTCATCTGACAGTTTCATCCTGACATCTAACACCTTACCCACAGCTCAGAAGACTGGCAATCTTGTTCTTTATCAGAATCTGCCCCAGATAAAGACATCAACAGCCTCTATAACAGAGGGGATCTCTGGTACCATTGTTATAAAATGGTCCCGGGAAGACGGTCCAGGAAAAACACCAACTGACATTTAGGTGAAATGAGGGCTAATATTCAGGGCCTAAGATTTTATTTCATAGTCTGATGGGCTCACTCAAAGCCACAGTCCATCATGACACTGGATGCTATGCTCCTTCAGCAACCATACCCCACCCTGACCCTCTGCCAGGAAGCAATGCAGTCATCCACTGAGCCCAATTCTGTGCAAGCCCCCACTGAGAGGAGGGGCATTACAGAGATGAGTGGACCAGGCCCCAGCATTAACCAAGGAAGAATAGGTCAGAAAGTAAAGGGGCCTCAAGTCAGGATGTGCTTATATGGAAAAAGGTGGTTCTGAGCAGGGGTCAGGAGACCTTCATGTGCCCACTGTCACCAGCACTATCTAAGCACCCAGCTAGCCCACCAGATAGTCAGGGCAGAACAACCCCTATGGGTGGCCTTAGGCAGGTTACTCACATACCCTGGCTTCTGAGACCCTTCTCTAAAGCACTGACAGAGTCTCAAGTACCAAACCTTGACTTTTTAGAGCCTGCCACATTCAAAAACCAAATGTACTGGGTATAGTGGCTTACGTCTATAATCCCAGCAATTTGGGAGGTGAAGGTGGGAGGATGGTTTGAGGCCAGAAGATCAAGACCAGCCTGGGGGCTGGGCGCCGTGGCTCACGCCTGTAATCCTAGCACTCTGGGAGGCTGAGGCGGGAGGATCGCTCAAGGTCAGGAGCTCGAAACCAGCCTGAGCAGGAGAGAAACCCCATCTCTACTAAAAATAGAAACAAATTAATCAGTCAACTAAAAAATATATATATATAAAAAAAAATTAGCCGGGCATGGTGGCACATGCCTGTAGTCCCAGCTACTCGGAGGCTGAGGCAGAAGGATCACCTGAACCCAGGAGTGTGAGGTTGCTGTGAGCTAGGCTGATGCCATGACACTCTAGCCTGGGCAACACAGTGAGACTCTGTCTCAAAAAAAAAATTTTATTGTGATAAGGTCCCGTTATGTTGCCCAGGCTGGTCTTTTTTTTTTTTATTTTTATTTTTTTTTTTGTAAGAGTCTCACTGTGTTGCCCAGGCTAGAGTGTCAGGGCATCAGCCTAGCTCATAGCAACCTCACACTCCTGGGCTCAGGCAATCCTTCTGCCTCAGCCTCCGAGTAGCTGGGACTACAGGCATGCGCCACCATGCTCGACTAATTTTTTCTATATATTTTTAGCTGGCCAATTAACTTCTTTCTATTTTTAGTAGAGACGGGGTCTCGCCCTTGCTCAGGCTGGTTTCGAATTCCTGAGCACAAACAATCCTCCCACCTCGGCCTCCCAGAGTGTTGGATTATAGGCGTGAACCACCACGCCCGGCCAACCAAACAAAAAAAAAATTTTTAGTTAGCCAGGCATAGTGGTATGTGCCTGTAGTCCTAGCTACTTGGGAGACTGAGGCAGGAGGATCACCTGAGCCCAGGTGTTCAAGGTTCCAACCTGGATAGCACAGCAAGACTATCTCTAACTAACAAACAAACAATAACACACACACACACACACACACACACACACACACACACACACACGCGCGCGCGCGCAACACATTACCCTTAAGCAGAGAGTGCAGCTATTGGCACCCAGCTTAATGTGAGTGTTCCTACTAGACCTCACATCTGATAGGTTCTGGACCCTAACCTCTACCTTTCTGGCCCTGGGTAATTACAAAGCTGGAACACAGCTGTCTGTGGACATGACAAATGCCCTTAGGTACTTACCCTTAACTCTCCAGTTACAAGTGTTCATCCAAAAATTAGCCTTGAGGCCGGGCGCGGTGGCTCACGCCTGTAATCCTAGCACTCTGGGAGGCCCAGGCGGGTGGATTGCTCAAGGTCAGGAGTTCGAGACCAGCCTGAGCAAGAGCGAGACCCCGTCTCTACTATAAATAGAAAGAAATTAATTGGCCAACTAAAAATATGTAGAAAAAATTAGCCGGGCATGGTGACACATGCCTGTAGTCCCAGCTACTTGGGAGGCTGAGGCAGCAGGATTGCTTGAGCCCAGGAGTTTGAGGTTGCTGTGAGTTAGACTGACGCCACGGCACTCACTCTAGCCTGGGC
>CAUYRT010006942.1:0-29544 GCA_963574885.1 Lepilemur ruficaudatus
TCTTTGTGCCCCAACTTTATGTATGTGGCAAATGTCACCACTCAGGCATGCTATTCTGCTGGGATGGGCAATGGCGACCAAAGGGGACATGAGTTAGAAAGAGCTGAGGACAATTAGAGGCTGACCATTAGAGGGTGCAGCCTGCAGTCCAAACCACCTTGTCCCCATGGCTCAGTGTGCCTAGGTTTAAACCAAGACAACCTCTATAGCTTGGACTGGATAAGGGAGGCTAAAGAAGGGAGGAAGATTTTCAGAGTGAATATAGCACACCGAGGGCTTAAAAGGAAACTCTGGGAGGTCTTCAGGGGTCTTCCTTAATCAAACTGAGAGTGGTTTTTGATGAGAAAGAGAAGGGTTGGGTGTTGGTGAGAGGTGATGATGACCTGATATTCAACCAGGGCTCACCACACATGACACAGGGATGGGAAGGACAGAGGCTCACCTTGTCCTCTTTCCCCAGCCAGCCCAACATAATCCTCACACCTCCAGTGGAACCCACAAGGATCTCTGTCCTTCATTCCTTGCCTTCTCCTTGAAAATTCCCATCAAAGTCTGATTTAAACCCCCAGCGTTTTCTGTCTCCCATTCCTGCCCCTACACAAAAAACTGCAGGTTGCTTGTACTAGGTCCCAGGCTCCCTTATCTCTCCCTGGCCTAACATGCTCCCACCTCTGGCTCTCCCTCTTTAGATACCCTCTGGGAGAGTTCCTTAACCCAGACTATGCACTTTGAGGTCAAACCATCTTTATGCTGTGGCTTATACTCCAGTCAGGTCTGCTCCAGTCTGAGAGAAGGAATTCGGGGGCCAGTTCCTGCTAACTTTTATAACTTTCTACTTTGGGAGGCAGTGTAGTTCACTGGTTAAAACCATGGGCTCTTAACCCGTGGGCCATGCTCTTAATTCAAACCTCAGCAATTCCACTTAATGGCAATTCCAACCGAAATAACTTCTCCTCTCTGAACCTCAGTCTCCTCATCTGTTAAATGAGTATCAAATAGTATCTCCCTCCTAGGATTTCTATAAAGATAAGTGAGATGATGCCATTGGTGCTCCACTCAGTCCCTTGGAACTGTCAAGAAGCTCAAGCTGATTCCCAGTTCCTACAACCTGCATCGATATGCCTGAGGGTTTGTCTGTTTTAAGATTTTGGGCCAAAATGCAGATACACCCATTGCTTCTGTGTGTAAGTGTAATTGTGTGTGTGTGTGCAAGCACACAGAAGCCCAGAAGTGCTAAGGAATTACACCCCTAGGAACAAGCTCCAACCAGGGACCTTGGTACGTGGTGTATAAATACCCCACCTCCCTCACTCCTCAGGCAGGGGCATTCTGCAGCATGTGTGTTGCACGGTATTCCAGACCTTCTCCAAAGGCGTTGTTGGTTCCAGCCCCTCGCTATGGTAGCTGGCTTGATACTACACTCATTAGTGCTGCTTTCATTCCCTTGTGTCATTTCCCCACTTCCCTGTCCATGTTACACTTCCCAGATTAACTACTTGTGTCAGAATCGTGGTGTTGGGATCTATTTCTGGAGAACACACCCCGAGGCAACATTCTTAGCATAGTTCCAGGTTCTTTGTAAAACTTCAGTATTCGATGGCTGAGCTATTATTGAACACGGAAGGAGAAGCCTGAACCTCAGCTCAGTGGAGAAGACCTCACTGTGTGCCACCCAAACTCTAACAAAGGGAACACAATGCCTCCCAGAGGGAACAGTCACCCTGGGCTTGCCAGCAAATCCCAGCGCCGCCTGCAAGGATCACCAGCAGCGCTGCCTCCTCACGCTGCCACCAGAATGCCCCTCCCTGGCAAAACCCTCCAGCCTCCAGGGAAGCCAGCTGCAGGACTTGTGAATAAACCTGCCTCTTCAGGTGGGGTGAGAAGCCTCCCTACCCCACCCTGGCTGGCCAGAACGTGTTTGGCCGGTGGTTGCTCTGTTGGCCCATCAGATGCCAATCAAAGGCAAAGCCAGAGCACTTTGTCCAAAACTGGGATTAACCGGGCACAAGCAACCCCCATGAATCTATGTTTCTTTTTGCCCACCACCCATTTTGCATCCTCAGAAGTCACTGTCTATGATTTTATCTCCCATAAAGAGAATTGCAGGAGGTTATCACCACCAAAGACCCTTCAATTTCACAGGCAGGTTGCAACAGCTGCAGACGCTGAGTCCTGCCAGCCACCCCGGATAGGCACTCTTAAGGCTGGTTCCGGGCTGAGCACCTGCAGACACAGGCTCTGTAGAATAAATAAGTTCTTGGCAAACTGGAGCCTCAGGTCTCCTGGATTTCCCCAGTGTCAGTGACAACAGAGCTACGAAACTCTTCGAGCCAACTGGCTGGCTCCTGGCCACCATAAGTATTTTCAGCTATGAGGGCAAGTGTTTTTCCACAGAGTAAAGGCAAAGACTTACGTAAAAAGAAAACTCTTCAATTCCTCTATGGTCTGAAAGCGTCTCGGCATTTCAGCTTTAATTCTGGTAGTAAAAAAAGTCTCCTGACAGCGAAGACTCCTGACACTTTCCTTTCATAGCTAGCTTACAGATTCTTACCACTCTCAGCCACTTCCTGAAGAATGTTCCTTGTCCATTTCTCTGTCTGCCCTACAGATTGACAGCATAAATTAAACTGGGTCATATTTGACTCACATAAATTTAGCATCTTCTGCATGTCCAGTAATGTGTTGCTTCAAGCATCATAGAGTCACTAAGACAATCGGCTCTGGAGTCAGATTATCTAGCCGCAAATCTCTGTGCTGCTCCTTCCTAGCTCTGAGATCTTGGCAAATTAATTAACCTCTCTGATGCAGTTTTAATAAATGGTTCCAAATCCTTTCCTCCTCTGCCACTGAGAAGTCAAGACTATGTTTCCTTCCCCCAAATCCGAGTGGACTTGTGACTGCTGGAACCCATGGAGTTCCGTAGAAGTGACACCATGTGACTTCCAAGGCTAGATCATAAAAGGTCATGCAATTTCTGCCTGGTTCTCTGGGAATACTCACTCTTGGAGTCCTGGGCCACTGTGTAAGAAGGAAGACTATTCTAAGACCACCATGCTGGAGTGGCCATGGGTGGTTGCTCTGGACAACAGCCCCAGCTGAGCCTGGCCTCCATCCAGCCCAGCGCAGACACCAGGCAGGGGAATAAGAAAGCATCTCATAAGTGAATCCTCTAGCCCAAACCTTTCAAACTCCAGCTATTCAAGTTACCGCAGCTGTTTGAGTAACCCAACTGTTTGAGTCAAAATCCCTGCTAAGGCCCCAGACATCATAGTGGAGAAAAACTGCTCTTTTCAAATTCCTGATCCCCAAAACAGATGAGCTTACAAAAATGGACGTTTTATGCTTTTAAGCTGTGTAATTGTTTGCATAGCCATAGCTAACAAGAACATTCTCTAAGGCTCAGTTTCCTTATCTATAAAATGGTGCCATTAACGGTGCCTGTCCTATAAAGGTTTTCCTGAGGAATAACTGATTGTGGTGCACCTGGCATGCCGTAAGCACCCAGATGCTAGTGATTTTTATTAACATCACCTTCATTGTTTCATTTAATTGAAGAACGCATGAGTTAAATCTATTTGATGAAAATCCCCTAGTTAATTGTTGTGCAAACTGTCTCTTTTAATCAGATGAATAAGAGAGATTCATGGAAAAGATAAGCACAACTTTTCATGAGAAGTAATTTGTCTACGAAGTTGCAGAATTTCATTAGCTTTTTAAAAGGTGCTAATACAGGTTTGATAAGTGTTTTGTGGTGGGGCGTGGTATCTGTGTGCATCTGTCATTTCGTGATTCTTTTATATGCATAAGCTTACAGATTGATTGACGCAGGCATTTCAAGGGGCACAGGGATCGTGTTTACGTACACACACACACACACACACACACTCACGGCAACTGCAGTATGCCAAGCACCCAAAGTGGTACCTGACACTCCCATTAGTCAGTCTCATCATTCCCTTCCAAGCCTAAATGCTTTTATTTTCTTATGCACAGATCGATATGGCTGGCAGGTAAGCGTCTGTCTGCCACATCAGAACAGGGAGACTGTCCTGTGTCAGAGGACCTCAGCCCCTCCTGGGGGTCCCCAGGCCCAGCCATGAGCAGGTGTCTGAAGAGCGGGGCAGACCCCGCTTGAGCACCGAGCCGTCAGTGTACAAAATCAGATCTGATCGGCCTTTGGAAGATAAATGAGCTGGAGTCCCCCCAGCCCCGGATTTGGTCATCTCTTTATGAGCTCTGAAGGGCCTGTTAGCAGATCTGATGAGTGCTGGGGGAGATGAAGTCGGCCTCGAACAACGTTAGCTGGCAGAATCAAATCACTCCCGATCCCCCTGGGGAGAAGGAGACGGGCTGGCTCTCAGACGCAGCCTCCTCTCGGCTCCGTTGCCCATAAGGTTTATATGAACACACAGGTGTGGGGGGGAGATGAGCACTTTTTTTTTCCAGGAGAATCGACTAAGAATTTCCTCATATATCTAATAGCTTCTCCTCAGGCAATTTGATGTCCCTGCGCAGACAGGTGCGCTCTCATTTCCCCCTCTCAGAGTCTCCACTTCAGAGGGGCTGCGCCAGCCAGAGCGGCCAGCTGGAGCCAGCTCCCGCGTCACCCGCTCCAAGCCTGCGTCCCCCGCAGCAGGAATCGGGCGGCCTGGTGGGAACCACAGGGCAGGGGCTGGGAAGTCCAGCCCCTGGGCAGCTGGGTGACAGTGGGCAGTTGACGCTCTGGAGCTGCCATGAACGCCTCTGTGAAATGCAGTAGCTGGTTCCGTCCTTACGTGGCTGTTGTTAGGATTAAACAGAATCACGTATATTCAGTCGATGAGATGCTCGTGGAAGGACCCTTTCCTTTCTTTCTCTCCATCAGCAGAAGAGGCAGTCAGCATTGCTGGACCCAAGAAAGGGGCCTCTGGAAGAGGCAAACAGCAGCCCCAGGGTTCTGCCAGCTTATTACAAGGACAAAAAGAAAGATAATTGAATCTAGGGCAGGATTCGGAGAGAAGAAAACATCTCCCTGAAAAAAAGAAAACTACAGGCCTTGTAGTTTACATGCCTTGTCTCTACCCTACGTCTTAGGGCACTTGAAAGAGACCAAAGAAGACTTAGGTATGAATCCTGATGTAATAGCTGTGTGACCTTGGCCTGATCACTTACCCTCTCTGATCGCCAGTTTCATATCTATAAAATGGGAACAACAGTACCACTTATGTTGAAAGACTGTTGTAAGTATGCGAAAGTAGCTGAAAGAGTAGCTGACACCTAGGTCACACGCCGTGACCATCAGTTACCTTCTTTTCTTGTTTCCATCGATACAACATGGAGTTGTTTGTCTCCGCGCCTTGCCCAACACCCTCACCTCTCAGTTCTGCAGGTCTGTCCCTGCGCTCGCTTGCTCTGTCCTTCACCCACAGCACGGCTACCCTTGCCCTGGCAGCCTTCTTGCTTGGTAATCCCTTCAGCTCTCTGTTATGTAGACCGGAAGCTGCCACCACCCTCCTCACATTGTACATTGTGATTGCCTGTCTGACTTCCCTGCTTACCTGCAAGCTCCCTGCAGCTCAGAGACTATCTCTGATTCATTAAATAACAATTTTTTCAGGGGTCTTGAATATTTGCTTGTTAAGTAAACTGAGAGACTACTACGCACCAAGCACCACGCCAAGGAATAGGAGAAGAGAGAATGAGACCGACAGGGACCCTGCCCTCTGAGGACTTAACTTCAAGTAGGGGAGGGAGACAAAAAACAAAACCAAAATGTAAGTAAGCAAAAAGATGACTAATGTCTGTAACACATCCTTCAAAGGATAGAAACCAACAGGCTGAGATGGGAGAAACTGAAAGAAGTCCCTTTAGATGGGACAAGCTTTCAAAAGAGGCTCGATTCATGGGGGACACCACGTAAGACACAAAGGATGACATAAAGAATAAAGATGAACCATCTTCGCCAAAAGCCAAGAGAAGAGATTGTCTCCAGGCAGAGGGAATAGGATATGCAAAGTTCCTGGGGCAGGTGAGAGCTTGGTGGTTCTTGGAGCCAAAAGGAAGTTATCGTACTGCGGTGGAATGAATGGTAGAGAGGGCTGTATCTGATAAATACAAGAACGGAGACAAGGAACAAATCAATGGGCTCAGTGGGACAAAGTCAAAGGTTTAGATTAGGGGTTGGCAAACTATGGCTCTCAGGCCAAGTCTACCCTGCTGCCCGTTTTTATAAATAATGCTTTATTAGAACACAGCCATATTCAACACATTGTCTATGGCTGCTGTCAAGCTAGGATGGCAAACCGAGTCATTGCTCCAGACACCCCATGGCCCACAAAATGTATACTGTCTGGCCCCTTCCGGAAAAAGTTTTATGATCCCTGTTTTCAATTATGCAACAAGAAGTCATTTCAAAGCGTTTTTAGCTGAGGAGGGATGGGATCTGATTAGACACTCAGAACAGTGCCTAGTGCACACTGGATTCTCAAACGTGCCTGTTGAATGAATGAGAGGATACTTAGACAAATAACACTTCATTATCCACAACCATATACTATTATCTCCACCGTCAGCACAAATAATCGAGGCGGGGGGGTTACGGGGCTGAGTAGGAGCCTCCCATCCATCCGGGCAGACTGCATTTTTCCCAGTGCTAACAGCTGACGGATACTTAGAAAATTGAATGTTTTATGCAGCTTCAGATTGGAAATAGCAGTGTGGTTTTCACCACAGGGAACCCTCTTAATGTAAATCCAGCCCAATTACACACACGCAGGCAGGTGCCAAATTTGCAGCAAGACTGAGTGTTGCCCAGCAGCCACTGAAGCACACACAGCTCCAGAGAGGGAAGGGAGGTCTGCCCGGGAGGGTGCGGGGGCTGCGGAAGGCACCTCAACCCTGGGGGCTGCTGCTGCCTGTGACTCATGTGTGGAGGGTGCTGGGTGGCTTACAGAGCCTGAAAGAAAAAGGATGAAGTGGCTTATGCAAATGCACAGCAGGCTGCACTCTGCAATTGCAAAATCATGAATAGGGGAAATTGCTGGAAAACCAAAACTAACTTTTGGCCCCCAAAGTCCATTCCTCTGGCCAGTTACAGATGACCAAAGACTTAGACAAAGTTACTGAGCCTTTATTAAAAAATTATCATTATTAAAAAATAGTAATCATTGCAATGAGCTTTGTGGGACACATGCAAGATAGATGTATGAAATGATGAAGCAGAGAGAGTGGACACAAGTATAGGGTAAGTTAAATATCTGCTTTGTGGTCAGGGTCCCCTATCACAACCAGCCATATAGGTGCCTCTCTGAGCACTGGAGAGTCCTCTCTTTAACACCCTCCTCCCAAAATATGGACAAGAGGGACCTTACCACTACTTGCTTGGTATCCAGGGGTCCTTTGCGTTTCTAGAAAATTGTATTAGTGTCCTAGGGCTGGCATAGCAGACTATCAAAAACTGGGCAGTATAAAGCAACAGAACTTTATTATCTCACAGTTCCGGAGACCAGAAGTTCAAAATCAAGGTGTGGGCAGGGCCACACCGTCTTTCAAGGTTCCAGGGGAGGATCCTTCCTTCTCTTTTCCCGGGTCTGGCGGTGGCCAGCAGTCTTCGGTATTCCTTGGTTTGTAGCTGCATCACTCCAGTCTCTTTCCATCATCTCATTGCCTTCCCGCTGTGGGTCTCTGTGTCCAAATTTCCCCCTCCTTATAAAGATACCAGTTGTTGGATTAAAGTCCACCTTAATCTAGCATGGCTTCCTCTGAACTTGGTTACATCTGCAAAGACCCTATTTCCTTATTAAGTCACATTCACAGATACTGGGAGTTAGGACTTGAGCATATCTTTTTTGGGGACCCATTGTAGAGTGGTAGGTTGAGGTCCTACGGAAGGACTCTGTGGAAGGAAGAACCCATGGCATGGGGGTGGCGTTGTTCCCAATGGCTAGAGAGGTCACTTGGAGAAAGCAGTCATACCCCTTCTTGTGTGAAGGCTCTGGGTTCAGGTAACCTCAGGTGTCCACTCACAAGGCAGACCAGAGCTCCAAAGGCTGGAAATCCAACCCCACATAGCTACTGGCCACCAAAACCACCCTCTTCCCAGAGGACCGTGTCTCAGCCCTCTCTCCTAGCACGTCCCCAAACAAACACCTCTCTCTCTACCTTTTGCCTACTCTGGGTCTCTGGCATTTGGACTCTACCCTCTAGGCTCCCATCCTCCCCTATCTGCCTCCCACCCACATCAAAGACTAATTCTCTTCTTTTCCTTCTGTAGCCTTTGGTTACATGGAAGAGCCTAGTTGATGCTCAAAATTTGAGCCAAACTGATTCCCCTTCATCAAAGGTAGGAAGTGCTCTGTCAATAATAATTAATACTAATAATAACTGACTAATCCACATCCCTGGAGTGAAGATGTTTTTCTGCCATCTTTGGGAAGGCCCACTTCTGCTCAAGAAACATCTGATTAACAGTTTCTAATGTAGCAAACTGAAAAAATGGATTGAGAATCAAAACAATGCCGATTGAAAGTTCCTGTGCCCCTGCAAATCTTTGGCAAGCAGTAGGATCAATACCTAACCTCTGTGATGTCATACCAACAGGTAGGTAGTTCCCAGATAGGCCTATAACCAAATTTTAAATGGAAACAT
This sequence comes from Lepilemur ruficaudatus, assembly GCA_963574885.1. Taxonomy (NCBI): domain Eukaryota; kingdom Metazoa; phylum Chordata; class Mammalia; order Primates; family Lepilemuridae; genus Lepilemur; species Lepilemur ruficaudatus. The sequence continues at coordinate 8,626 of CAUYRT010006942.1, forward strand.
TCATTCAAGACTCAGGCATCAGCTAAAGAAAGAGCCGTCTGCATCAGCATGTCTCAAACTATGATGTACATACGGATCCCATGGGGACCTTGTTAAAATGCAGATTCTGATTTAGTAGGTCGTGGATGGGGCCTGAGACTCTGCATTTCTAGCAAGGTCCTAGACAATGAGGATGCTTGTCCCCTGGCCACACACCTCTTCCCTTTGGGAAGAGATGATCCTTTTTATAATTGCCTATCCCGAGGCATGTGTGCTTCAGCCAGGGGGAGGCCAACTGTCACGCTGCTCACTCTTAGGTAACACAGGAAATCATCCAAGACAAGCAAAAATGCACTCTGGGACCCCCCCAGTATCCTATCAATCTACCTTCATCTTGAACAAGTAAGGGTTTGTAATTATGTTTATGTCTTCCTAAATCGGCTCCCATGCCAACTAAATTTCTTCCCTACATATATCTTCATAAAATACCAAGGCTCCAGGAGAAATAGAGATTCTGTGATTTCACAACAGATGCGATTATGGCAGGAAGTGGGAGAAGGGCTCTATGCTGAGGTTTGTGCTCATGCAGTCGCACGTAAGCCTTGCTACAGGCCAACGGGAAAGCCAAAGAAACAGAACCCAAGACAGTTACTTCCAAAATTGGTTCCAAGCTCCCAAATTATTCCACCGAAACACATTGGCCCTCGTGGTTTCTGCTGGTGGGCTCCTGGTTGGTTTTGTCCTCGTCAGTACTAAGGCCCAAGTTGTCCTCATGGGGACTCACCATGGAGGGAAGCAGAAAGAAGTCTGCACCCCCGCCTTCCCCAAACCTCGGAGCTCACTCACATTAAAACTGGGGCTATCGTACGGACCACTCCGCAGAGCTGATGGGAGGATTCACCGAGGGCAACGGCCCTGCGGGCTCACTGCCCGTCCGTTTTCCCTCCACCCCACCAGGGAGGCAGAGGAAGGGACAGGCAGGAGCCCACAATTGCTGGTCCTGGGGTCCCCAGAGATCAGCTGCCCACTCATTTCCTGCATGTGCCAACTTCCTCTCCACTAAGCCCAGTTACAAGGCTCCTCGCCCATGACAGCAGGACAGGGAGTGGCCGGGGCTAAAAAGAAATCGTGACTAACTTCTGAATAAACCATGGGGGTGCTGGGATTAGGATCTCCACCCGCCTCCCGTAACTCCCTGACCTTTTAGGAGTGGAGGTGGAGGGGAAATGACCACCCCCAGGGAGTGCCTTAAGTGTATCTGGGGTATCCTAAAGTGCCACTACCTTCAGAACCTGCACATGGTGTGATTTTCTGCTTGAGACCTCAGCCCTTAAGGATTAGAATGTTGGTACTACTCTTCCCAGGGGCATAATCTGGGGCAAGGTACTAAGCGTCCCTGAGCCACAGTTTCCTCATCTGTAAACCTCATAAAGTTATTGTAAGGGGTAAATAAATGTATGTATTGCACCTACTTAAGTCTTGTGCTCATGGTAAGCACTTAATAAATAATAGCAAGTACTATCATTTATTTCTTATCATTGTTATTGGCAGTTCCCCTGCTGTTATAGCTTATTCTCACAACCTTTTTCCATAACCTTTCCTTAATAACAGGGCTTAGAGAATGAAACACTGTTTGACACTATAGTTTTCTTCTTTTCTTCATTCCCCCCAGGAACTATAGTCAGGATCCCAGGATTGCCAAATGGTGTGACCAATAGAAGTAAATTCCCTAGAGTTCTGAACCAAGTTAATCCTGGATGGAATAACAACCAGGTCTGATCTTAAGTACTAAATCTGATAGGAAGATGGTATGTTCCAGGAACATGGTATTGAGAAAGATTCTGAGGTCCTATCTGGGCTCGATGGCCCAAAACAAATGTGATTGACAGGTGGTGTCTGACATGGCTACATGGGAAATTGGCAAGAAAGGAATGCGCCGCTTGTTTGCTTTCCATGTGTGGGAGACAGAGCCCCAGTCTTGGAGTTAAAAGAGTTGGATTCAAATCCTGAGTCTGCCCTTGAATGGGTACTGTGGTCTTGGACAAGTTACCTGACATCCTGGATCTTAATCTCTTCATTTTTGTGAGCAGCGGCTGCTCTGATTATGTTATGAGACCGAATCACACCACTTAGTTTTAGACACAGAATAAGGACTCAGGGTATCAACACCCTCCCTCTCCCCCTTCCCCCCATCCCATTCCCCTTTTGTCTCTCTTCCTGTCTCTTCTCTTCCTCTGCCTTTCTTTCTCCCTCTCTGCTTTCTTAGCATTGGCCAGTCCTCCCATTCCTTCTGTTCTTGGTTGCTCTGCTGACCATTCCCCATAAAATTTCCATCTGCGCTGGAGCATTTCAACCCTTGCCCCAGAGCACGTATGTTGACCCCCACTTCTGAATCTATAAGATCAGAGAGTCATATCACCTTGAAAGTGTCATTCCCTAAGCAACCTTGCACCCAAAAAGTAAGTTTGGTAAAGCTTAACCCCTCAAAGCCTCTGTTAGCTTTTCTGGAAAAGGGATAGCTACCTTCAACTACCTTCACTGACTAAGCTCCTTCTACACACCAGCCCTGTTTAGGTTATTGAGGGTAAAGAAATGAAAGAGATCATCTTTTGCTGAGTATACGGACTAACTAAATTACTTTAGGGGCAGGATCCCTAGAGGAGGTCACAGCTAAACTGAAGCTTAAAATTCATTTCAGCAGAGCAGAGAGATAGCACATGCATGCAAGACACACGGACCCCCCAAGCATAAAAGCATGGAATCTTTATTTATTCTAATACCACCACTTCCCCCTTGAAGTGCCTTCTTCCCACTCCTAAGACCGTCCTGCCCTTGACCTTCACCCTATTTCCTGGATACCCTCTATGCCTCCATCCTGTGATCCAGGCTTGCACCACTCACCCCTGGCCACCTCTCCCAGCATGAGCTACTCAGCCTCTGTCCCAGAATCTCTGGTCTAATTTGCCACATAATCCACCAACCCAGCCCAGTGGATTTCAAGGACTAACCCAAAGGGAACACCCACATCAGAATCCCTTGGGGAGCTTATTAAAAATGCAGTGTCCATGATTTACAGAATCAGCATGGGGAGGGATGAGAAAAAGGAGTTTTCACATGAGCCCTCACTGACTCCACTGTATGCTTAAGATTAAGAACCACAGACCCCATCCTTGCTAAGGCAACACGAGTTGATAACACCTTATCCTTTCTGAGAATTTATTGAGCACCTTCTATAAAATAGGCATTCTGCAAGAAGTATTCACATGCACTACATCTTTTAAAGTGATTGTGTTATTAATTGTGCATTGGTATGAGCCAGGTTCAAACATTCTTAAACATAATTCTCCCAACAACTACACCAAACAACTGCATTGAATAAGAAGGAACTCTAAAAGCAGAACTTTTTCTCAGTTTGAAGCTGGAAAAACAACACAAATAGCTCTGGTTGTGCATATCTTATACCCCAGAGACCAAGCTTATGGACTGATCCATCCAGTCTGAGCAAAGAGCAGAGAAGGAGGAAATTCACCCACAGCGATGGGGACTGGACAGGCACAAAAGGACCCAGACGTTGTCCCCTCAACTCTCGTATCAGCCTACATGCCTGTGTCTTTGACAATTGAAATAGTCAGAAAATGACAATAAATATTCTTAGCAACCCTCTGTCCCTGCATGCAGGGTATAGGGTCTAAGGTGCATGGTACGGGGTACTTGACTAGCAGAGACTTGGGTTTAAAACAAAGCTCTGACACTGTTTATATGTGAGACCTTGAATGAGTCAGATGAGGTGTGGATGGCATCGCAGCCTCTACCCCAAATGGCTTTGGGGGATTCAAAGAGACAGTGGGTGCAGCGTATCCAGCACACCCTAGGGCTTCCATACAAGGTGCCGTGAGAATGGTGCTGGGCTTCGTGGCACCTCTGACATTCACACCTGTCCAGGTGTCTGTCTGTGCTCAGAGAATCCCCGTGTAAGACACAACTCGCCCATTTGCAGAAGCTGATCGATCACCTGCTTTCTCTTTTCGTTGTTTTCCCCTGAAGCTCAGACTTTCTCAGCAGGAACGTGAACCACCAGACAGAGGTTCTCATGGCTGGGGGATCTGAACTGAGAGAAATCCCAGAGGAGTATCCAGCCTGCAGGAAGTGGGCTTTGAGACCTGAAGACAGAATGAGGTGTGTTGGGGAATCAGCTCTCCTTGACCGGCTGCCTCCAGCCCGGCTTGGTACGAGCCGCAGCACTGAGCCTCAAGGATGTTGACAAGGGGGCCGGTTATGAGCGAGTGGGCTGGGGAGGGTTTCCTCTGCTTCCAGTTGGGAGGGGACAGCCTGGCTGAGCAGGAAGGGAGCTGAGAGATCTGCCAGGAAGGGACCAAGAGCCCCTGGCATTTGCCAAGGGAGCTCGCCCCCCCCCAAACCCCGCCGTACACACACAAGGTCATAAGAGTGGTCCTGCCCTGTGATGGCAGGGACCCTGCCCGCCTCACTTACCACTCTAACCATCCAAAGAATCATTGTTGAATGAATGAGTGAATTTAAAGAAGCTGAAGGACCCTCAGGCTTGGTTTCAGAAGGATCCTCCCCTCTCTGAAATTTCAGATGGGGGTGGTCTGCTCATACCTTGTTGAGAAAAAAGGAAAGAGTATCACTGCCTTCCCTTTCCATGCCAGGTGCTCCATCTGGGAGACTTACGTACATCCCTCCATTTAATCTCCTCCTGGCAGCTCTATGAGGTACATATCCCTGTCTTCATTTTTCTCAGAAGATCCTGACCTGATTCAGAGAGGTTAAGTGACTTGTCTAAGATCACACAGGAAGAAGTAGCAGAGCTGGGTTACGAACCCATGACGCTCTTCCTCCAGGGCTGACGCTGGTCCCCACTGTATCACCTCAAGGCTCTGCAGATGCCTAGGAATGTCTACCAGTCAGGGGGGCTGACTGAGCCCTTCTCATCTGTTTATACCTTCAAGGAAACTAAAAGGATTTTTTTGTTATTTTCGATTATTGGACCATTTTCACCTAGTTAAAGCCTAGATAAGTTCTATCCGATAGAAATATAACGCCAGCCAGATATGCAAGTTTAAATTTCCTAGTGGCCACATTTAAAAATAGCAAATAGAAACAGGTAAAATCAATTTTAATAATTTATTTTCTTTACACCATTATATCCAAAATGCTATCATTTCAACATGTAACGTATAAAGAGAACTACGAGTGAGATAACTGACATTATTTTGTACTAAGCCTTTGAAATTCTGTGTGTGCTTTACACCAAACAGCACGTTTCAAGTTGGACGATCCACATTTCGAGTGCTCAGCTGGCACGTGGGCCTAGTGGCTGCTGTGCTGGACAGAGACCCCCCTCCACGGATAAGACGTGGGCCTGGTCAGTGTTGAGTATAGAAAGGAGCACACAGCACTGTCCCTGGAGTGTGGCCTGGCCAGGGCTCTGCCGCAGGTGTCCTTGGGAGGAAATAAGCCCCATACGTGGCCGCCCTCCGCTGCAGGCTGCCTGCTAGTCATTCTCCTGGGCGAGGATCAGGGAGACCCCCAGAGATGCCAGGGTGCCAGGTCACACCCACTTCCCTACTGGGGTTTCTAACTAACCCACAAGGTCTGTAATCCTGGCTGCGCTCCTCCCCTGAGAGGGCCTAGTTTGTCACCATGTGGTGTCCCTGCCTCTCCTTCAGGTCTGGGGACCCAGAGTTTCCCCTGGGAGCCCAACAGCACAGGCAGTGGAGTGGCCCAGACCAGCGGAGGGCTGTGAAATGGGGAGCCTGGATCAAAGCCGACAAGCAGAACCCCTCACCTCCACCCCTCCGTGGGGCTCAGCCCTCCCTGCTGGGGCTTCCTGCCTGCAGCGCCTTCCCCGCTGCTCGGGGCAATTGTCGACCCTCCACCCTGGAAGCTTCCACTTGCTCTCGTCACAGGCCTGGCTGGGCCCCACTTCTGGGTGTCCACAGCTGGATGTGAAACCTAGCAGGCCAAGCCAGGCTTGTCACAATGATCCTGGAGCCACCCCCGTCCCTTGGTTGAAGGGAAGGAAGCGCCTGAGGCCCATACGCTGAGCTCCCCTGGGTTCCCACCTGGCACTTGGCAGCTATCAGATTGGAAACAGCAACTGGACACTGTTTCCTGAACACTTACTATACAGCCCAGGCCCGGGCAAAGCCGGTGACATGGATTATCTCATTTAAGCCGTTCTCCACGCAGCAGCCTGCATGAGCTTATTGAAACACAAAACTGAATACACAACCCCCGGCTTAAAACACTTTGATGAATCCCCACTGTGTGCGGATAAAGACCCACATCCTTGCAAGGCCTGTGAGGCCACCCAGGCCCCTGCAGTCCAGCAGCCCTGCCTGGCCACGCTACTCTCCGGCAGTGCCCACCTCCTCGACGTTCCTTGCGATCACTGCCAGCTGATGAGGGATTTGGCAGGGCTGGGTGTGGGCTCGTGCTTGCTCTGAGAAGGTGGCAGCGTGTGTGGGCTGTCGCTGATATTGACTGGCTGTCCCCACCTCCTTGGTTGTCATCCAGGGTGGAAAACACGAAGCAGCCACTTATTATTCACTGTGACTTCACACACACCACACACCAGCGCAGACGCACACCCAGAACACTGCTCGTTCAGCTTTTAAGTGTCTTCAGTGTTGCTCATCCTGTAAATTGCCAGAAATTCCTAGTGGATTCTGGATTCCCAATTAGTATAGCTCCCTTATATCTGCAGTATCCTCACCTTGCTAGCCAACGGGAAAGCCCACCCCTCTGAATTAAAAGGGCTCTTGCTGCCCAGGATCCAGAGGCAACTTGCCCTGAAGGAAACACAGCAATGCCTATTCTCTCCTGCACAGAAAGTGCTTGCAGTCCAGCAGTCTGGTGAAGTACCAGACAGTCCAGAGTCCACTGTGATGCCCATTTAACAGATGCAAAAAGCATAGCTCTGACATAGGAAACAACCTGCTCAAGGTCATATGGCCAAGAAGCAGCAGAACTGTGCTTTACAGGTGCACGGGGTCAGGGCTGGAGAGGCTGTGCACAAGGGCTGAGGCTGCAAACCCAAGCCCTGCCCTCCTGGAGCACTGCAGGGTCCACACTGTCCAGAGCTGAGGGGTTACCGCCCAACCTTGGCTAGGTAAGAGGGAGCATCCCAATCTTTTCTCCAGAAAACTCTATACCGCCAGGTAGGACTCTCATCTCTTTCTTCTATGCTTCAAGTTGTGAGTTTAGGGTCCCTACTTTACCACCAAGTTCCTCCCAGGCTAGGCTAAAGCGAAAGGCAACTTCCAGTGGAGGCCCCTTGGAGACCGGAGCAGCCATCACCAGGTGCTGTCCTCGTCATCTTTGAGACAGCTGCACTCAGATTCTCTCGCCCCCTGCTCTGCCCAGTGCCCGAGCCCAGACGCAGCATCTTTCCCCTGCGCTGGGGTCCCAGCCCCTCGCTGGCCTTCCTGCATCCTTCAGCCTCGCCACTCCCAGTGCACCCTGGGTGAGGATTTCAAGAGAGAAGTTGCTCCCGCTCGTTGCTCTGCGTGTCTGCATGTCCGGCCCTCGCTCTATCTCCGGCCACATCTCTGAACCGAAACCTTCATGACTGGACCTGCCCTCCCTACTCAGCCCCGATGACTCCAGACGGAGTGGCAGTGAGCGGCCCAGCGTGCTTACACGGGGCTTCCCCACACCGTGTTTCCCAGATTAGCTCCTCATCTCCACTGCTGTGGGGCCCGTGGTCTAGTACACCCCCTTGCCCGTGACCCTCAGACCCTTGCCTGGGGGTCGCAGTCCGAGCCTTCCCCGCACTCACTCCCATGGTCTGCAGCCCTGCGTCTCCTCGCTACCTGTTCACCTGCGCGGCATCACCCAGGACCTGGTGGACATGAAGATTCCTGGGCCCCGCTCCAAGATGCTTTTCTTAATAGTATATATTTAAGGGGTACACTTGGATGCTTTGATATACATATATATGTAGTGAAATGATTTCTACAGTCAAGCAAATGAACTCACATACCTACTTTTGTGTGTGGTAAAAGTACCTAACATCTACTCTCTTAGGAAATTTCCAGCATACAGTACAATGTTACTAACTGCAGTGTCCTCACGCTGTGCGCCAGACCTCTAGACTTATTAACTGCAACTGTACCCTGTGACGGCCACCTTCCCATTCCACACGCCCATGCAGCACCCGGTGGGCATAGTTCTACTCTCTGCCTCCATATAGGTGAGTGTTTTGTTGTTGTGGTTATGGTGGTTGTTGTTTTAAGACTTCACGTACAAGTGAGATCATGTGGTATTTTTCTTTCTGTATCTGGCTTATTTCACTTAGCAGAGTGTCCTCTGGTTTCATCCATGTTGTCACAAATAGCACGATCTCCTTCTTTTTATGGCTTAATAATATTCCCTTGTACATACATACCACAGTTTCTTTATTCATTCATCCACTGATGGACTCTTAGGTTGCTTCCTTGTCTTGGCTATTGTCAGTAACACTGCAATGAACATGGGGTGCAGATATCTTTACAAGGGACTGATTTCATTTCTTTGGGGTATAATAAGCCCAGAAGAAGGACTGCTGGGTCATATGATAGTTCTAGTTTTCATTTCTTTAGGAGCCTCCACTTTTCCCACAATGGCTGCACCAATCTCTATTCCCACCAGCAGTGTGCACGTTTCCTTTGCTCTCCACTCTTGCTCATACTTGTTATCTCTTGTCTTTTTGATCATAGCCCCTCTAACAGGTGTGAGGTGGTATGTCATTGTGGCTTCGAGTTGCATTTCTCATGACTCAGGATGCTACATTGTTAACAAGCTCACCAGGCAGTTCACAAGTCCGTGAAGTCTGACAACCACTAATCCACAAGCCTTCGTCATGTTACGTGGCATGATCCATCTTACGGACTGAGTCCAAACTTCTTCCCCAGCCTCAGCTTCCTCTTGTGCCCTTAAAATGCCACTTGGGCCCTCTGCCCAGGAACCCTCTCCTCCTTGATCATCTGGGGAATGTCTGTCCTTCCCCCGGTGCATCTCACTTGCCATCCTCTCTAGGAAGACTTCCTGGGCTGCACAAGGCTGAGCTGCCCATGCCCTCCTCTGCGTGCTTAATGACGACTTGCTTTCCATTGTGTGATGTGGGCCACCTTCCTCACTGGCCCTGGGAGTCTGCAGCCCCCCAGACAGGGTCTCCTACTTTAGATCAGATGGGAGGGTGGGGAGAAGGGCAAATAATGTCCTGAAAAGAAGGCGGCCCTTCCTGGTCATCCACTACCCAGGTTTACATTCATCAGTGGCTTCGATCTTTCCTCCTAAACTGTGAAGTTGGTGCTGCCATTCAGATTCTACAAGAGGGGACACTGAGGCAAAAGCACAACGTGGAGACTGTGCTGCTGATGAATGGCGGAGCTGGGCCTCAGCCCCAGCCCCCAGTCCCTTTCTACTGCAGGGACCTTGTGAAGGCATCACGCTGAGAGCTGGAGACGGTGGTCATAAAACGGCCGATGACAACCAAAGACCTTGACTCTTCTGCGGTGCGTATTCAGCCCCTGAGGTCCCCCTCTTTGCCTGTGGCACATGCATGACTCTGAGCCAAGCCTTTGACCCAGGGTTACCCTGGTCTAAACCTCAGTGTCATCACCGTAAGTGCGGGATCCATTCTCCACTTAAATTTACAGACTTGCCTTGTACTCACACAGAAACGCAGTCAGAAATGACCCTCACACCAGGCTTCCATCAGAAATCTGTGTGCAATCCGTCTTTATTATAGGGAAGGAAGGGTTGGCCAGAGAGGCGGGGGAAAGCAGAGTCAGGGGAGGAGAAATTAATTTGATGTCAGGTTTCAATTGTTGAGTTACTAATCTAATCAGTGGCAACTTACCCTTTTAGAAGTATGGCTTGGCTTTCCAAAAATTAGAAATATCGTCTTTTTCCAAAAGGCTGTTGGAGAGGAGATAATTACCCCAATACAATCTGTGCTTATTCTCGGAGTTGTGTTTTTTTTTTTTTCTTTTAAACACGACAACATTTCCTACATGTGTTCAGTGAAGCTGAAAATGCTATTTTGATAATGGGCCCACAGAACGTTTAACAGGCCTGGATGACAATGTGAGACTTTCTTAAGGAAAGAGGAGGCAATGAAAAGCTATTATAGGAGTCATTAATGGGGACGGGGAGGTCTGCCGGAGACGTCGCTGCAATTCTCAGTTTTGTTGTTTCCTTAAGAAGACTCTTTGGAGATCCGATCTGAAGTGTGATCTTGCCAAAACCCAGAGCCCTCAGCCCTGTCCTTACTCAACCTGACCCTTTCAGGTCCAAGGTCAACCCCCTCACCCCCATTTGATAAAGATTGGCTGAGTACCTACCACAGGTTAATTTTCCCATTATGTGCTGGCAGTGAGTTAAAATCTTTGCCCCTACAGTTTACAGCCCCAAGAAAGGAGAGCTGCAATCCGCGTAACGGGCTCTGTGATGGGGTAGCACAGTGCTCTGTGGGAGCAGAGAGTGGAAGCAACTACAGTTCCTGGTCTTGGAAGATGAGTAGGATTTTCCCAGCATGAGCAACTGAGTCTCATTAATCTGGCTTCATTCCCATCCTCGTCCCTGCACTGAGACCAGAAGTATGGAATACACTACAACTGGCCACATGGTTATATACCTATCCTTGGAAATGACAGTGAAGTCAACCCCCGGAAAATTCATCCACTGAAAGTAGGGGAGAGGTGGTTCCCCAAGAAAGTAGGGGAGAAGTCCTGTTACAAGAAGCAGGGGAACAGATGCTGAACAGGCTAAACTAGCAGCTGGCCACTAAGCAGGTAGCCACTTACTACCCGCAACAGAGGCCATGCCCTCTTCCAGCTCTGCAGATACAGGAATCCCCAACTCCTGGAACTTGGCCCCAAAGGGAGTTAATTACTCTCAGTCAAGTCATCCTCAATAAGCCTCTGTTTCCTAAACCAAAGGTCCCACTTCTTCCCAGGTTCAAGGGGAGCCCGCATCTCGTAGAGTCATTCACTTGGCTTGTTCTTCCAGGGGGAAGGAGAGGTGAAAATTATCTTGTCATTCTCTCTGGTTTCCTAGAATAATAAGAAAAGAAAAGAAGACAAAATGGAGTATCTCAAGAAACTTTCCAGGTGCATTAATAACAGCAATCCAGAGGAAAAGTACTGCTCTGGAGAAGAATATAAAGCTCCAGAAGCCCTGAGAAAGGAACAATTAATTTTGCTAAGATGTGAGTGAGGAATCAAGTACACTCACAGAGAAGAGGTCATGCTAGCAGCTAGGATTTAATTCTTAGAGAAATGAATCACAATAAATGGTCTGGGTTCAGAGGACTGATGAGTTATTGATTATTGAGATGGATTGTTGAGATGAATACGGAGTATTCAAAGTGCTCTCACACACGTGACTCCATTGAACGTTCCAAAGAAACCTGAGAAGTGGGCAAGGTTGCTATTTGGTGAAGAGAAAACCTGTAGCCCCAAGAAGTAAAGTAAATTCCAAACTAGCTTTTGGGGGCAGGAATGGAAACCCTAACCAAGGGGGTTCATTAGTGTCTATTGCTTTGAAGGGGTCCCAGTGTGGTGGAAACCACTGCATTATCCAACCAGTTGATGCCAGAGTTTCTCTGAAGGAGGTAACTGTCTTTGTGTGGGAAAATCTTCACAAGTCCCTCGTAGGCCCTGACAGCTCCTTAAGGTAGGGAGGTTGTCTTGCTCGGGGCAAGGGAGGAATGTATTGACTTCGCACAGACACTGAGGAATGTATTGACTTCGCACAGACACTGAGGAGGGAAGAAGAGAGGCTGGAGAAGGAAGAAGGAGAAGGTAGGCGTAGAAGGGAGAAAGCAGCAGCAGCCCAACAATAGCTCATAAAGCTTTACGACGCGTGCCAGTCGTTAAGAGAATGGGGATGCTCTTATCCTTCTAAACTAGTTTACAGTCCTGCAGTGGGAACCCTTCCTCCATTCTGAGTTTGATGAAAGCATCATGGCTGAGTTTTCCTTGTGGTTGGTTTGGTTTGTATGTCAGTTGGTTTTGTTTGGTAAAGAGAAGTGAAGAGGCTGTGTCTGACGTCTAAATCAGAGTGGCTCAGAGCAAAGATTGCATATTGGACAGCAGGAGGCCGTGAGTCAAACATATTATGAAAATTCAGGGAGAACTTCAAGAAAGCCATGCAAGTGGGGGTTTGAGGTCACCTCACCCCAATCCCAAGGGGCTGGGAGGCTCTGGCTGACCATGGGGTTACAAAAATAAAAAATGAAGAATGAATGAATTACTGTTAGTTCAAGGTCCTTTCCACTGCAATAGAAAGTATCTTTTGACAAATTTGGGTAACTTTTGTCTTTCTTTTCAGATGTCAGGCTTCTTAGCACCTTTAAATTTGTGCATATAATCATATGCAAAACACCTTCTTCATTCAGAAACAATTCTTGTATTATTCTATTTTTTTTATACCAGTGGGCTTTCTACAGCAGCATTTTCCAAAAAAAAACTTACTGTGACATCTCTGACCATTTAGCATATGTCCTTAAGCCCTGCAGACCTGGAGAAAATTAGGAAGACGGAAAAGCTACAAGTTGAGATAGAGAAAAGAAAGATTTTAAGAGAGGCTGGGAAGAAAGTGGGCTTTGATTTCACAGGGCAGGGATGTCAAAGCCCAGCCCCTGACCTCCACGTAGGCAGGAATCCTATCTGTCTTATTCATCCTTATGTCCCCAGCACCCAGGAAAGTGGCTGATAAAATACATAGGTACTTAATAAATATTTGTCAAATGAATAAATGAGTGAACTCAGAGTTCTATGAATTAAGTATATGAGTATATGAGTATATGACTGACACCGATGAAAAAACTGTCCCTCCAAGAATCCAAGTGGATTTCTCCAAGTCACAGAATCCCAGAGCCAGATGGGAATTCAAGCGGGTTTGGCGGCACACCCTGCACCGCCTTCAGTCACACACACTGCTCTCTCTTCCTCCTTCAAGATCCGTGCTTCCTATTGTCCTTGTCCCCAGCTTTCTGTTTGCAGTGATCTAATCCTCAGCCCACTGCAAAACTTAAAGCAGTAGTTCTGCACCATTAGAAGGCATTAGAATCACACAGAGAGCCAGACAAATGTGCAGTTTTCTGCGGCTCATCTCCAGAAATTTTGACTTCATAGTGGGTCTCCACCCTGAAAAATATTGATTTTATGGGCCAGAGTGAGACTTAGGAATCTGTGGGCTTAACATGGGTCCATTATATGCCTCATCCCTTCATGGAAGGGCAATTTTGGTGGTCAACTCATATCCCTGCAAATCCCCTTTTACTGTTTCATTGCTTATACCCTGCCCTGACTACACTTGGTCTTACAGAAAGCTGGATATGAACAACTCAACCCCAAACCAACACAACTTGAAGTTTTAAAATAAGTTTGTACCCTCACAATATCCTGAAATAAAAATAAATAAATAAATAAGTTTTCTCCACTCCCTGGAGATCATCTATATTTTGAGTTGACCATCTTTGAACCAGGTGGAGCCAGGCTAAAGAGTGTAAAGAGGTGTCCCTCTCTTCCAAGGGACAAAAATTCTATGCCCTGCCCTCAGGCTCAGAAGACTGGGGTCTGAATTGCTTTTGAGGGCTGATGCAGCACCAAGGCCATCGCCTTCCATGAGAGCACCCCTTCTGTCTGCCTGACCTGAAGCCAGATGCATTGGCATAGACTTCACTAGGTTTAGAATTGATGTCTTTTCCTGTCCTCTCTAGGAGAAATGCACATGACCTCTTTATAAAGACCCAGAAGTTTATCTATCATTTTTTTTAATTTAAAAAAAGAAGAATAGAGAGAAGAAAAGAAAATGTATTTCTTCATAAGGAACTGCATGACTGTGTGACACATCTCCCTGTTGTGAAATCCGAGCTACTGTCATAAAACATCTAGAAAAAAAAAGGGAAGAGAGGGACAAGGTGGTCTGAAGAGGAAGCACTGGCTATGTATTTGCATTTCTATGGAAACAGCCTTGGGCTGACATGGCCTTGGTCCTCTGTGGTCAGAGGGACATAAAGTCAGGTGCCTGGCAGCTGGTCAGAGGCTGCTGCAGCAGCAGTTTGCAAGGGACAGAATGGCACAAGAGAGCAGACTCCAAAGGCCTCCAAACCTTCCATCAGCAGGGACCAGGAGCTCACAGTTTTCTTTCTCCACATGTTCAATTAATCCTGTGGCAGTCTGTGCCCATGTGCACTTGCAAGTGGGCACTGCTTGCTATTTTCTCCCTCCTCCTAAAAGCATTGTGCCAAAGGACGTGAGATGCAGACATCAGAGAGAGAAGACGATGGGCTACTCTAAGACTAGTGACTCGAAGATATGAAGAATAGTGTTTTATGTGTATTAAATGAATCAGGTAGAGTTAACTCCAGCAATGCAAGGATGGTTACACATTGGCAATCTCAATCATACAGATTAGTAGATAAAAGAAGAAGAAAAAGAAAACCATAAGATTACTTTGACAACTGATGAAAAACAGCTGATGAGAGCCAATACCCATTCCTGATTAAGAAACAAACAAATAAACCTTGTAAAATTAAAAATAAGAAAAATGTTAGCTATGATAATGCTACTAGAATTTTACAACAAAATCATGCCTAATAATAAAATTAGAATTATTCTCACTGAGGGAAAACAGGAGAAGACATAGACTGACATCATTATGGTTTACTATTGCTCTGGAAGTCTTACTACCCACAAAAAGATAACGAAAAAAGACATTAATTCATAAGCAATGACTAAAATTGTCCTTATTTGCAGATGAATGTATCTGTATAAAAATCAAAGAGACTTAACTAAAAAAATTAATGAGATTTTAAGAAAAATAGAAAGATATGAGTTTAATGTACATACATGTTGGATGTCTACTGTGTGCCTTTGTACCCTGGTATGTCATTTTAATCTTTACCACACGCTAACAATGTAGGTATAACCTTCTATTCCTACAGATGACACAACTTGGGCCAAGAGAGATTTAGTACCTTACTCAAAGTCGTGCAGCTTCTAGCCGCTAGAATGTGAACCTGGGTACGACTCTTTCACAACTCACACTCACTAGCCCAACCTGACTATTGCTGTTAACATGTTACCATATTAATAACATTGTTAAAAGTACTCTTTAGTGAGTATTTCCTATGTGCTACACATTGCACTATGAATGAATGAATGGTCTCTGTCTTCCCAGAGACCAGCAGATGTTCTTCAGAGTTTCCATGTTCAACATATGTTTCTTCAATAAATCAAACTTTAACATTATCAAATTTCTTGCTTTCTTTAAATATAACAGTATTATATTTAATATATTGTATTTATATTTTAATATTAATAAATCATATAATCCATGAGCAGAGAGGCATGTCATTTTGAAAAAGAATTGATCAAAAAATGAAGAAACTAAACTGTATATGGAGAGCGACATCAGCAAGATGACAAAGTAGTACTTTCCAATGTTGGTCCCCTTGTAGAAATATCAATTTGAAACAATTATCCATACACGAAAATACCTTCATAAGAACTAAGGAAACCAAATGAGAGATTACAACACCTGTGAGTAGCACAGAAATAAGAAAAGATGCATTGAAGAGGGTAGGAAGAGCAATTTCTCATTACCTGAGTCATCCCTCCCATAAGCTTGAGCAGAACAACCTAGAGAAATACTCTCCACATGTGAGAAGGAAAGGAAAGTAAGAACCTGACTTTGCTGCAGACCCCAGCACCAGGCCTGCCCCACTGAAACCCAGCACCAGGCGAGATCCCACAACATCTGGCCAGCACCTATGGACTGAGCCTCCAGGCCTACCCCACCATCAGGCTAGTCCCTGTGGCCCTAGGCTCTAGGCCAGTCTCCACAGCACCAGACTCTAGGCTACCACCTGAGGATCTATCTTCCAGGCTTTCCCCAATGCCAGGCCAGTACCTGCAGACCTCAGCTCTAGGTTGGCCCTTGAAGCCCCAGGCATCAGGCCAGTACCCACAGCCCCAGGCTCCATGGCAACTCCCAGGGCTGCAAGCTCCAAGATCAGCTACTGCAGCCCCAATCTCTAGGTTAGCCCCTGTGGCCCCAGGCAATATATTGGCACCTGCAGACCCAGGATCCAAGCTCACACCTGCAGACCCACCTTCCAGGCCCAACCAAGCTCCAGGCCAGCCCCTAAGGACTTAAAATTTCAGGATCATCCCATGAACCCAGGTACTAGGCCATCCCAATATGAGGCCAGCCCTTAAGGCCTCAGGTCCAAGGACCACCCCAGCACAGGTTGGATATTGTGGACCCAAGATCCAAGCTTGACCCCACAGACTCAGGCTCCACACAGGCCACTGTGGACCCAGGTTCCAGGCCTGCACACATGCTGAACCAGGTACCAGGCCAGCCAGCCCTATGACTCCAGCAGCAAACACACCCATGGACCCCACCAGACAACCCACTCCGAATCTCTGGACTGGCTGAATGGTGAAGGGCTTTCCCTGCCATAGCCAATCAGTAAAAAGTAGGAGAGTTTCCTACTTTTTCAAATGCACAGATATGAACACATGACCACATGGACCAAAAATAATAAAGGGAAACATGACACCACCAAAGGACCAAAATACAGCACAAGTAACTGACCCTAAAGAAATGTAGATCCATGACCACTAGATACAGAATTCCAAATAATTGTCTTAAAGAAGCTCAGTGAGCTATAAGAAAACACAGATAGACAAATGTAATCAATAAAACAATACATGAACAAATTGAAGTTCATCCAATAAATAGAGACCAGAAAAATGAACCAAATAGAAATTCTACAGTTAAAGAACACAATGTCTAAATAGGAAAATTTCATAGAAAGCTTCAAAAGCAGACTCAATAAAGCAGAAGAAAAAAGTAATGAGATAAAGACAGGTCATGTGAGATTACCTAGTCAAAGAAACAAAAAGAAAAAACTATAAAAAAGAGTGAAGAAAGCCTATAGGAATTATGGGACACCATCAAGTGAAACAATACACACATTATGGGATTCTCAGAAAGAACAGAGAAAGAGAAAGAGGAAGAAAACTAATTTGACAAAAATAATGATAGAAAACTTACCAATTCTGGAGAAGGAAATGAATATCTAAATCTTGAAGCACAAAGAACCTCAAATAGATTAAGTATAAAGAGTTATTCACTGAGACATATTATAATCAAATTCTCAAAAGTCAAATACAAAGAAAGAATTTGGAAAGCAGCAAGAGAAAAGGAACTTGCCACAAACAATAGACTCTTAATAAGACTCTCAGTAGATTTCTCAGCAGAAACTTTGCAGGCCAGAGGAAAGTAGGGTGATATATTCAAAGTGCTGATAGAAAGTGACTGCTAATCAAGAATATTATACCTAGCAAGACTGTCCTTGAGAAATGAAGGAGAGATAAATACTTTCCCAGACAAACAAAAGCTCTGGGATTTCATCATTAGTAGGTGGTCCTCATAAGAAATGCTAAAGACAGTTTTCATGTTGCTATTTAGCATAAAAATATATGAAACTAACAACATTAAAACATATAAAAGTGTAAAACTCACTGTAAAGATAAGAACACAGTCAAATTCAGAATATGCTAAGAATGTAATGGTGACAGATAAATCACTTTTAATTTTAATATAAAAGTTAAAAGAAAAAAGTATTAGAAATCACTATAGTGACAATAACTTGGTAATGGATACATGATATATAAAAGATGTACATTGTGATATTAATAACATAAGATGCAGGGGGAAGAGAGGTTAAAGCATAGAGTTTTTGTATGTGGTCGAAGTGAAGTTGTTATCAACCTAAACCAGATTGTTATAACTATTATATGATATTTTTATGTAAGCCTTATGTTAACCACAGATAAAATGCCTTTAGTGGATACACAAAAAAGAAAGAGAAAAAAAAAACAAAGCATACCACTAAAAAAAATTATCAGATCACAAAGGAAGGCAGCGAGACAGTAAGAATGGAACAAATAAACCACAAAACAATAAGAAAACAATTAACAAAATGGTAGTAGTAAGTCCTTACCTATTTATAATTACTTTAAATGTAAATGAATTAAATTCTTCAATCAAAAACACAGAGTGGATAAATGGATTTAAAAAAAATAAACAAGATCCAACTACATGCTGCCTATAAGATATTCACTTTAGCTTTACAGGCACATATAGGCTGAAAATAAAAGGATGAGTAAAAAATGTTCCATGTAAATAATAACAAAAAAAGAGCAGAATTTACGATACTTATATCAGACAAAATACATTTTAGTCAAAAACTGTCACAAGAGAAAAGGAAGATCAATTACAAAAGGGTCAAATTACCAAGAGGATATACAATTGTAAATATACACGCACCCAGCATAACACACCTAAATATGTAAAGAAAACATTAACAGAACTGAACAGAGAAATAGATGGCAATACAGAAATAGTAGGGAACTTCTATGTCCCACTTTCAATAATGGATAGATCATCCAAAAGAAAATCAATAAAGAACAGCAGACATGAACAATGCTATAGACCAAATGGATCTAACAAACACATACAAAACATTTCATACAACAGCAATAGAATACACATTGTTTTCAAGAGTACCTGGAATATTCTTCAGGGTAACTCGTATGTTAGGCCACAAAATAAGTCTTTAAAAAATTCAAGAAGATTTAAATCACATCAAGTATCTTTCCCAACCACAAATGGTATGAAACTAGAAATAAATAACAGAAGAAAAATTGGAAAATTCACAAATATGTGAAAACTAAATAACACACTTGTGAACAATCAACAGGTCAAAGAAGAAATAAAAAAATCTTGAGATAAATAAAAATTTAAATACAACATACCAAAACTTAAGGGAAGCAGCAAAAATGGTTCTAAAAAAAAAGTTTATAGTTATAAACTCCATTAAGAAAAAAAAAATTTCAAATAAAAAACCTAACTTTAGATCTCAAAGAACAAGATAAAAAATAAGAAACTAAGCCTAAATTCAGAAGAATGAAGGAAATGGTAAAGACCAGAGCATAAATAAATTAAATATAAACTATAAAAACAGAAAAGATAAATGAAATTGAGTTTATTTTTCAAAAAGATATTCAAAATTTACAACCTTTAGCTAGACTCAAAAAGAAAAGATTCAAAGAAATAAAATTAAACATTAAAAAAGATATATTAAAATTAATACCACAGATACAAAAAATGTCATAAGACACTACTATAACACTTACATGCCAATACATAGGAAAACCTAAAAAAAGTGTACATTTCTAGAAACATATCCATCACGATTAAATCATGAAGAAATGGAAAATCTGAACACATCAATATTAAGAAAAGCAATTGAATCAGTAATCAAAAAAATTCTTAACAATAACAACAACAACAAGAAGGCCAGGACCTAATGGCTTCACTGGTGAATTCTACCAAATGTTTAAAGAAAAATTAAAGTCAATCCTTCTTAAATTCTTCCAAAAAGTTAAAGAGAAAGCTTTTCCTATAAGATCAGAAACAAGAGCAAGATGCCCACTCTTACCACTTCTATTGAAGATAATGCTAGAAGTTCTATTTAGAGCAATTAGGCAAGATAAAGAAATAAAATGCATCCAAATTGGAAGGAAAGAAATTAAATTATCCCTGTTTTTAGATAACAAAATTTTGTATATAGAAAACCCTAAAAACTCCCCCTCCAAAATATTAGGACTGATAAACAAATTCAGTAAAGTTGCAGGATACAAAATCAACACATAAAAATCCATAGCATTTCTATATACTAACAACAAACTCCCCAAAATAGAAATCCCATCACCAAAAAATAAAATACTTAGTAAGAAATTTAACAAGGGAAAAGAATCCATATGCTGAAAACTATAAAATAGTAAAGAAAAAATTAAAGATATAAATTAAAGATGCAAATAGATGGGAAGATACTCTGTTCATAGATAGAATGAATTAATATTATTAAAATGTCTACACTACCCAAAGTGATCTAAAAATTCAATGTAATCTCTATCACAATTCCAATGAAATTTTTTCACAGAAACAGAAAAGAAAATCCTAAAATTTGAATGGAACTACAAAATGGACCAAATAGCCAAGCAATCTTGAACAAAAAGAAAAAAGGTAGAGATATTCTATTACCATACTTCAAAATGTACTACAAAGCCATAGTAATGAAAACAGCATAGTACTGACATAAAACAGACATATAGATCCATGGAACAAAATAGAAAACCCAGCAATGAATTCACACATTTACAGTCAATTGATCTTTTACAAAGGTGCCAAGAACACACATTGGGTAAAAGATAGTCTCTTCAATGAATGGTACTGGGAAAATTGGATATCCACATGCAGAAGAATGATATTGGACTCTTATCTCACACCATACACAAAAGTCAACTAAAAATGGAATAAAGACTCAACTGTAAGAACTGAAACTGTCAAACAACTAGAAGAAAACTTAGGTGAAATTTCCATGACATTGGTCTGGGCAGTGATTTCTTGGATATGACCCCAAAACTCAGGCAACAAAAATAAAAATAGACAAATGGGATTGCATCAAACTAAAAAGCTTTTGCACAGCAAAAGAAACAATCAACACAGTAAAGATTCCACCTACAGAATGGGAGAAAACATTTGCAAACCATACATTAAAAATGGGAGAAAATACTTGCACGCTACCCATCCAACAAAGGGCTGATAACAAGAATTTATATAGAACTTAAAAAAATTAACAAGAAAAAAATCAAACAACCCCATTAAAGTGGACAAAGGACATGAACAGAAACTTTTCAAAAGAAGACAGAATAATGGCCAGCAAACATATAAAGAAGTGCTCAACATCTGTAATCATCAGGGAAATGCAAATCAAAACCCCAGTGAGATATCACCTAACTCCAGTGAGAATGGCCTTTATCAAAAAGTCCCAAAACAACAAAT
>CAUYRT010006943.1:0-30103 GCA_963574885.1 Lepilemur ruficaudatus
AACCTCATGTCACAACTCAAGGAACTAGAAAAAGAAGAATAAACCAAACTCAAAGCTAGCAGAAGAAAAGAAACAACAAATCTAAGAGCAAAACTAAACAAAATGAAAACCAAAAAGTATTACAAAGTATCAATGAAACATTAAGTTGGTGCTTTGAAAAGAAACAAAATTGGTAGGCCACTGGCTAGATTAACCACAAATAGAAGAGAAAGGACTCAAATAAGTGCAATCAGGAAAGAAGAAGGAGACATTATGACTGATACCACAGAAATACAGAATATCATCCATGACTACTTTGAAAACCTCTATACATATGAACTAGAAAATCTGGAGGAAAAGGATCAGTTTTTGGAAACACATGACCTCCCAAGCTTGAATGATAATGAAATAGAAATCCTGGATAGACCAATAATGAATACCAAGATTGAAACAGAAATAAAAAATCCCCCAATAAATTTTTTTAATATTTAAGAAAATTAGATTAATTTGGAAGAAATATAAGCGTTCATAGATATCATGTAAGTCACAGTAAAGGGATTGATGTAAAATGGATGTATGATGAGAAATACTATAAAAGCATGTCAGAAAAGGTGGTATATATAGCAGTAAAGTAAAGGAGATGTATGATATGTATAGTTGTAGCATAATGAGAAGAGAACCAAAGCTATGGGATGGAATAAATATTTTAATCTATAATCTATAGGCTTTCCTGAAATAATTATGATTACAAATTGAAAAGGCAAAAATTACTGGGAATTTGAACCTGCATGGCAAATTCTGAGACATACCCTAATGTTAATAAAATGACTGCACACTAAAGATTTTGAAAACATCTTTTGGGTATCTAGAAAAATGACTGACAATGACCAGTCACTGGTTAGAAAACATTCAGTACATAAAGGAAAGAAAATAAAATTAGTATCAGACTTCTTGGCTGTGATATTTTCCCAAAAGAATTTGGAGCAACATTATTTATATATTTCAAAAATAAGATGTGAGTCAGATATTTTAAATTTGACCACAGTTTTCTTAGATCAAAAGAAAACACTTATGAACATGGAAGAACTTTGAGAATATTGTTCCCATGCATCCCTACTGAGGATCAACTAGGAAATTAGATTCAGCTATCCAAGAAATGATTGATGTAATTTTAGTGTTGTGAATTCTGTTTATTAGCATATAACATATTTAACTTTATTACTAGGATTAAATAATGAGCATGAAGATAACAGAAAAGTATGATAATGTATAATTAATGTCACTAACAAACATAAGAAGAGTATTGACAGAATCCATGGAAAGTAAAATAATCCCATTGATTACCTCACAGGTATAAACTGGGGACTAAAAAGTAACCAGTTTAAATTTGATACCAGAACTTGTGACTCAGTAGTGACTAAAAAAAGAGAGAACTAAAGTTTATTTATTAGGAAATTAATATAAATATACTCAATTAAAAACAGTGTACTCGTTTCTAAAAATCAGAAGAAATACACATGATGAAAGACTTTAGAGGGGTATGTGTATGTGTGCAAAAGTATGACAGAATTAACACCAACTTGCTCTACCAAAAAACAAGGTTCATGAGAAAAGATTGACTCCTGTTTTAAGACAAGAAATGTATAAGATGGGTCTGGAATGTCTTTTTAGTGCCATAAAGCAAATAAGCTCTCAAAAACTAACATGGCCAAGTCAAAATGACAAAAGAAAAAAAAAAAGAAAAAAAAAAGAAAAGCAAAGAAAAAAAAGCCATGCCATGAGTAAAAGCTGCTGGTTTTCAAAGTTGAGATAATTTAGACATAAAAGAATGCCTACAGTTGAGTAAAAACATATCCAATATATAAAAATCATGAATTGGCTGGAAGGTACAGAGTAATTTTGAATAATAGTAATAATAATTGCTATGCTTCCTTTGCTCCTAATTATAATTGGACTGCTTTTATTGGTTTACCATTAATTTTTTTCTATGTTTAATGTGCTACTAAGATTTGATTCAAAAAGTTAGGAATTTTTTTTAGATTTTCTAAAAGGTCTCATGACTTCATTACTATGCATATAACTTTTATTTAATTTGTGAAGAAATAAAATGTATTCTACTAATACATTTACTAAATTTACCATCTATTTACTCTTAGAATAAATGCTACTCATTTCTTGTCCTTGGAAGTATGAAACAACTCACCTATAAAACTATATACAGTAGTCTAAAAGCCTTTTTGATATTGCTTTCTGGATTTTGGTCTATTCACATATTTCTTTTTATATATTTTACTCTTTACATACTTGTATGTTTTTAAATCAATAGAGATACTACTTTTGGTGAAAATAATAATAATTTTTAGTTTGTATTTATTTTTACTCATGAACTTGCTATGCCAAAATAGATTATTTAGATTTCAATTTTACTTTATCAGAGATTTTAGGATTTATTTGATGTTATTTCACTATAGTCATCAGATACCAAAATACTGTTGTTATCAGTATAGTCTGCTTTGCACCTGATTACAAGTTGTACCATAGGAAGGTAAAGAGGTTGAGTTTTAGAAGTGCTATGAAAATATAATTATTAATCATTGGTTCAAGGTGCTGAAATTGAATAAGGGCCACTTTATAAGAAAACTACATGAATCACCTAAAAGGTGATTAGTAGTTGGGCCATATTTTTCAAACCTCCTCTTAAGAATTCTGATTTTTTGAACTATGTAAGAAAACACTAGAAAAAAGAAGTAAAAAAGCAATTGTTTATTATTCTTTTAATAAAGCAAAGTATTTTGTGATCTAAGGAAGTCAGAATGTATATTTGCATATTCTACTCCATCGATGAGGTATTTATTTACAAATCATATTTTTCACAGGTAATTGAACTGTGTTGCAAAACCCTTTAAAAAGAATATTTTATTACGGTACTAGAATGCAGAGTAGAATCATGCTACCCCCCAAAATGTTGACAAGGCTAGAGTTTATATTAGTGTCACAATAGTAAAAAAGATTGATAATATAGATCATTTTTCCTATATGGATTAAAACATCTTCATTACTGCTTTTCATATTCATAAATTTTCTTTAATTACTACACATACATGAGCTACTCACCAAAGCTGGTGTGAAACCTTGTCACTAGCGATGTGTCAAATAGGTATTAGAGATTCACTGGCATCCATAGACTATCTTATAAATATAGTAGACATTTAACATACATTTGCTAATTGACTAATTTTATGATTATAAATTATAAAATGTTTTATTGGAAAAATTTTGTCTTTTGACAGCACAAATAGAAATGAATATTTTCCATTTATTTTATCATCACACACTCTCATAGTCACCTCAGCATCAGATGCGTCTCCTTCTTCGGTACTTCTCAGGATACCATTAATATGAATGTATTCAAATGATGTTTGCTCACCTCCATCTATTGCTTTTTGACATTGCCTTTTGATCTCTTCAACCTTGGTAACTATTATCACATTAAGCAACCTTTTACAATTATTAGTATTTAGAAAAGAATAACCCAAGGAGCAATTAAATGTGTTGGCCTTCTTGTAGTCTGTAATTTTCCCTTTTCCCGTTAAGTAGTGGACTTACACTCTTCAGTGACATTCTTTTGATTCTTGGGCACTTACAGTAAGTGTTTCCTTATTTCTTTTTATAACCTCTGTTAATCGGGTTTCATTCTGTGACTCTGTCTCATGACTTTGCCCTAACACTGACCAAGTAATTACTACTCTTACATTTTTACCTTGTAACTACATTTTCCTGACTTTTTAATGTAATTTCAATAGTGCCCTATACTCAAGTTAGGGCACTCTAGGTTTCTGAAGGTGATTTTCTGAGATGAGACATATAATCAAAGTCCTAACTACTTCTGTTCATAGCATTTATTGGAATACATTGTACACCAATCTTTCTGTACTTAAAAACATCAGAAATTTTAAAAATTCATTTAGAATAATAAATGAATACTATAATGAATATTTGACTTATTTTTTGAAGAGCAAGCTTCTGCTAAAAGACCATGTATGAATACATAAATATAAGAATAAATGGGCATAAAGAAGCCTAAACAATATGATGATAATTGACAAGAAATTTTGGTTGTTTTATGTATATGTATTAGTATTTATGTATATGTATATATGTGTGTATGTATATATGTGTTTATATATGTGTATATATGTATTTATATATGTGTATGTATATATGTGTGTTTATGTTTATACATACACACATACATATATATATAAAATTGATTCTGCAGGAAAAAAGAAAGAGAGAAAGAGAGACCTCAGCATAAAATGAATTTTTTTTCATTGTCAAGTGATGTCTATGTTTCACACAATTCTAAATATAGTAAATTGTTTAACTTTACTGAGAAGTGTGTGCACGAACTGTGGTAATGAAATTGAAGGTCAAGCAGTTCATACAGTAAGAGGGATCATCTTGTCCCAAACTTTATTATTCAGCACAACCAGCCACATATCTGGCAGTGGGATAGGAACGTCATGAAATCTATTGTTTATACCCAAATTAGTTGTTCCAAATTAGTAACTCCAGGATTACTACTTCCTTGGATACCCTAGGATTCTAGGACTTACAAAGGTGATCTCTTGGGTAGTAAACATCTCCTAGGTAATTTTGGTTCCCGAAAGGAACATATACACCCACTTCATTTAGAAATCAATTTCATTAATGGATTTACTAAAAGTCTATTTATTATAATGCTAAGCTAGTGCTTGTTTTTGAGCTTTTCTTTAACTTTCAGATTCTCTGAAAATTCTATTTGAAATACTGAGAAAACACCCCTTATTTTCTTGTGGAAAATGGTAAGTGGGATTGATTACTTAGCCTAAACTAGACTATGCAGAGATATATATTTGCTTTGATTTATGGCAATGTGTGTATTTCAGCTTAATGAAAATTTTACTCTTGGGAACAGTGAGAGAATGGATTGCAGTGTTTTGATGCCGAAGGGCAAAGGGGATCTTGTTTTGTTCTGATTGGTTTCCCTGTTTAATCTCATACAGTCTCAGGAACTTGTGAGGCAATAGTTAAATATTCTTTAAAAATGAGTCGAGTTTTTGAAATATGTTATATAGAAACTAAAACAAGGAAACTTGTTTGGATTGAATTATGGGATATTTGATGTATTAAACATTTGCAGAGTAACTCACATGGGAAAGAAATACAATTGTCCAGCAAAAACTTTGTCCCAGTAGGCATCTTTTTATATTATGAATTTTTCTCATTTTTTGAAAATATAAAAGAATCATGATTGACAACTTAAAACCTAAATATGCTGCTGAGGCAGCACCAGGGCAGCAATGGCGCAGAAGAGAGGGAAAGAGATTGAGTGACTGTCAATGATCATAATTGTGTGCATAGCACCGGTAGCTCTGTACGTAGAGTCTAAATGAAATGTCTCTCTCCATGGGTCTTAGAGACTGACGTGAATATACTGACAACCAAAAAAAGGGCTGCCTTATTTTTTTCTCTGAAACAGAAGTTTCTCTTTAGTTTTCTTTGTCAGCCACTTAGTAATGGTATCTTCCTGACTGAAGGGAATGCATGAACAATGTCTGAATGATCAGCATCCAAAATAGAACTAAGTAAACTTTGACTTCTGATAGAAGCCTTATTGTCTTTTTGCTACACAAAATTAATAATAGTCCATTTTAGAAAATTCACACTAGCACAAAATGAAATTCTAAAATTTTGCATAACCACATTATCCAGAGATAACCTCTGTTAATATGTTATTTATTTCTTTCCAAACATTTATGTATTTATTGAATATACATCTATATTTAATAATTTTAGAGACAGTTGGGGCCATTGTCTGTTTTTTTCATAAATTGCCAATTTTTGACACAATATATCACTAAAAATTCCCAATTGTTTCAAAGATTCTTCTCTATGATCATATTCATAGTTTTAGCAATTCAGTCTTACAGATCTCCAGACCTTATTTTATAAATCAAAGTTCTAAGAAAACACTTTATTTCTCAGGGTCCAGAATAAGAATGTCTGAAATTGTAAACATTTCAGTAATAAGTGGAGAGCCATACTATTCATTTTCTTCTTCTTCTTTTTTTTTCTGTCCTATTTGCTCAAATCACTCAGGAATCCTGCTTTTTGTATTCTATAACTTTATACTTTGTTGTGTGGTTTTGCATACCTCATTTCAAAAGGAATCAGATGTGCATTCTTCTTTCAGCGAGTAACTCTCTACCATAGTCTTTTACAATGTCTTCCTGCTAATTTTATTGAGGTATCCTTTGGGAAAAAAAGGTAAAATTTATTTATAATAAAGATACTTAGATATAATATGTTTTAATATTTAATGACCGATGATACCTTAAAAAGCATTCTTAGTGTTCTTATTATTTATTAAGGGGACACATTAATTTCCATGAAAAGATGGCCTAATATTGTATAAAACATTAATTTTACATCAACATAGAGGAAGCTTCAAATCATTGCATTGTTTGCATAGTATCATCCTGGACAAATTATTTAACTTTTTGAGATTATTCTCTTATCTAAAATAATGACATCTACTTTACAGGTTTTTTTTTATTTTAAAAAAAGGAGACGAGCCTATTTTGTAGGATTTTTAGGAAATTTGGTGATACTTTATTTACTTATATGTGTATTTTTTCCTAAGTATACAGTAGGTACTGTTAAAAAATTAAAATGGAAGCCCCAAGGCCAGCCACCCATACACATGTAGCCAAAACTTAAGTCATCCTGATTTTCCCAAAATGCTATCTCTAATCATAAACAAAACAGAAAATGCAAGCTTTATGTCCTTGTCAACATGATTCAATGAAATTAAATTAATCATCTGTAGACAAATTAGCTTAACAGCTCTGCTTGCCTTAAAAAGAACGTTAATATATAATGGCCAATCATAGAAAAGGTCAAAATACTTCCTCCTTTATGCTTTATAAACTGTGCTGTTACTGCTGTAAGAGGGACTTCTACCACTTTGGGTTTGAGGGCTCCTGGTTTGTGAACTGCTCTTTTGTATGCAAAATAAATGTAAATATTTTTTTCTGACTGAATCTGATTTATTTTGATAGCACTCAATGAATGATAGACACTAATGCAAGCCATTTCTGTTCATGATGAATATGCTGCAGTAGCTCAATTTCTTTTCTTCCTCTTTTTTCTTTCTTTCTTCCATTTTTAGTCCCCAGTAACCATAGGAGTGGGTTATACTTCTTTAACAAAAAGCTACTCAGAAGCCATAAAGAAGTGATCCAAATATTATCCAGATATAACATTTCCATACAGCACATTCTTTTATTCTTTCCTGAGGGCTATACCTGGTTACTTACTTAATAATATTTACCACAACCTTATTTCCAAACACATGGATTTCTGATGTCAAATCTGAATTGTGTAAATATTTGTATTCCCTTGGCCACAGTTCATTGAATGCATTTTCTTCGAGGTTACTGAGCATGTAACATCCTAAAATTCTATCTATATTATAAAAATATAATATTCTGCCATTTACTCAAAAAGTTATTTCATATATTTGATAAGTATTTCTTTTTTGTTTGGTTTCATTCAAATACCATGGCTTTTAAATATTTTTCGATGGTTAAATGTTGGTCAAATACCTCAACATAACTTTGATTAAAGATTCTTATTTATAGAAATAAGCAGGGTATTTTCCAGGTTCCTAGAGGAAAGCAGAAAGAGGAAGCCAAGTAGCACAAACATTGGATTTAACATAAAACTTATAGAATTACATTAAAGAGAAGAAGAGGGAAAACTACATGAAACAAAGCTCTGCCAGGATGTAACAGTAGAAAGGTCACTTAGCTTGAAATTAGAAAACCTGGGTTCAATTCCCATAACTGCTACTTACTCATGTTATGATATTATAGAAGCCACTTAATCTTGCTTAGCCTTTGAGATATTGTGAAAGTCACTTAACCTTTTTAACCTCAGTTTCCTCGTTTATAGATTAAAGATAAATAATATCTATTTTGAATAACTGTTATGAGAATTAACTGAAGTATTGTACATTTAAGTCATTTATTTAGTGGCACTGTTATTTTTAAATAAGCATTTATTTTTTAAATGGTGAAAGGCAAGTAGGTGCCATAGATAGAGCACAGAGATGGGTACAGAAATCAGATGTGAGACACAATTTAAAACTGAGTCATCACAGATAATTCATCTTATAAGCAATATGGTGACTGAATGAACTCTATAATTAAGACAAAAGAAATGAAGAAGAAAAAGACTTTATTTAGTGGAGGTCTTAGATACTTTCCCTCATGTCATATTTTATTAAATCATTAGGAAAACTTGAAAGTAGGTTTTGTTATCCCTATTTCACAGAGGATTAAACAGGTATAAAATAAGTTTTCTAAATAACTTTACTATCTCACAGGAAATGAAGAAAAGAAACTGGGACTCAACCAAACCTGGACCATCATGCCAAAAACATATTCTTCCTATCACATCACCATGCCAACACAACTAGAAAAAGGCATGCAGACATATAATAGCAGCTTATTATTTTATTTGGTCTTCTGTTAGCCAATAAGATAAATAAGGGGGTAAAAATCTCCTTATAACCCCTCCTCAGTACAATTCCTAAGAAGAGCAGGTTCTTAATAACACAGAAGTTTAAATATTGACACCTTTGATGTGTTTTTTTCATGACAATGTGTGGGAACCAAAAACTAGAATCCTATACATTTCAAAAAAAGTATTCATACTTTCTAATGAAGAGACAGTGTCAAAAAAATTACCAAAAGGGTAAATATTCAAGGATGATGGTAAAATAAAATCATCCATTGAGATTGCGATGTGACCAAATCACCTAAAATATCTCTGCCCCAAATGGGAGACCAAGTCCCCTGCTTATTTACAAATTAGACTCTTGGGAATTAAAATGACAAATGAGGAACAAGGAAGACCAAGGGGAAATTAATGTAAGGAAAACCAAGAAAGACAAAACAACTTACTAGGAATATAAAAACTTGCATTAACACTTCCATAAGAATATTATCTTCTTTTCTCCAATTTAGATTACATAGAATTCCTTTTGCTTAAAGTAGCTGAAGTGTTAAAAATATATATGTATAGGAAAAATTAATTTAGGTTACAGTCTGTATTCAATTTATGAGCATAAAACTTTCTATTTGTCTCAAATTATTAAAGCTAAAACCTCTAAAGGAATCACAGAACTAAATGGGTAGACCATTTCTGCATTACAATTTCTCCAGCTGCTGGAGGCTTAACAATTTGGTACCATGTCTGAGAATGTGAAATGAACATATGATATGAAAGCATTATGATGTGTGATTATTTTTCATGTGGTGTATGAGAGAGGTTAACAGACTCCTCTTTCCATTTGGCTTTTCAGATTTGTACATACTTTCAAGAAAGGTTGACAAAAAGCTTTCGTCTTTTTTCTCTGTTTCTAAAATTATTCGTGCTAAGAGGTAAATCTTTATATGCTTGACTCTAATGCAAAGATCACAGTTATAGTACCTTTCCTAAGATTTGCAGGAAACATATGGAGAGCAGATTATTTAGGTTGTAAAAATTACCACTTCAGATTTGGCTCACTTGACTTGTCATCCAGTATTCTCTTTTCACCTACCATGTAAACATCACTTTGGCACAAGGTTTCACTTCTTAAGTTGATGAGATCTCATGGGTTCTTTGTGTGTGTAGGTGTGCACAAACATGCTGCAAAACGTGAACTTATGTTTTGACATGAGAGGAAAGGAAGAACTGGTTCTTTTTTTTTTGTAGATACATACAAAGTTAACATTCATTTACTTTTAATTGAACTCTAAGTATATCAAAATAAAAAGATTTGATGGGGAGAAAGGGGCAGAGACAAAATTGATGTGATCATTGACATTGATGAGCATGAGTCTACCAGCCAAGAAAAGATAGATGGATAAAGAAGTTAAGTATAAGGTAGAAGGTAAATATCAAACAAACAAACTCACAAAGTCTTCTGGAAAATTAAAGATTGGGGAGAAGTTCTTGCTTGGGAACCTAGAAGGCTTCCTGGGAAGGTAAACTTTGAAGGGAGTCAAGAACGATGCATCCAAGATAGGCTGGGGTCTGAGAAACATAGAAGGATGGTCTTGGTATCAAAAAAACTATGATCACAGGCACAGAGACAAGAATGCACAGAGAAGTTTTGTTGAGTTGCAATTGCAATTGTAAAGTGAGGGTATGTGAAGCCCAGTTGTAGGAAGAGTGTTAGAAAGCTCATATGGGGTATGTCGCAGAAGCCTTCAAATGCCTTGCTCAGGAGATTATTTATCTCTCAGTCAATGGAAATCATCAAGATTTAAAAACAAACATTAGATAAGAAGTATTTTTTAGGGAAACTATTTTTGTAACAGTGTAAAGATAGGTCAGACACAGGGAAGTTAGGGTGGGGAAGACCAATTAGTAGGCTATGTCAATAATCCAGAAAAGAAGGAATTGAAAAATAAATTTATATGATTATGGAAGGAAACAACAGGAAGAGGTCATAGCAAGATTATTGTAGTGAAAGACTGCACAACAACACAGGGTGCTGGATGCAAATACAGTTGGAGCGGGGTAGAAATAAAAAAAAATGACTCATGTTTAATACTTGGGGTGAGTGGAGGATCTGGATTGCTAATAAGTAGCTGGTATTTGAGATCAATTCAGTTTACCTCATAGGCTATATTCTACCTTTAGAAGGAGGCATGAATCAAGAAGTGTAGATTTTATAGTAAGAAATATCAATATTTTGCTGAGTAGAGTGAAAGGAATAGTGGAGTTGTTGATTAGCTTGAAGAAGAGGAGGGTATTTTTCCTCTAACTTAGTGGAGAAAGGAGGAGAGAACGACTGAAAATATACAGATATTTTCAGATGGGAAATAATAAATTTGAGGGATATAAATAGTCTAATCAGAATAAAATTCGGGGTGAGATGATTTTCTAATCGCAAGGGAACTATAATTGTGGCTGGAAAGAGAGGAGTGTAGGTAGGTAAGTGGAGAAGACTCACCGGGGAGTGTGCGAGACCCTGCAACATCACACACAGGGGCTTACAGCTGCACACGCTTCATGAAGAAGTTCACACCAGCTGGGGAAAACTGGTCTCCCCCACTCTGTCTGTATCAACAATTTTGCTACAGCTCAGACGGAATTTGAATGCACTCCACTGAATAACTTGTAACAGGTTCAGGAAATATGTCTATTGCCCTATTTCTTAGGAGTGATTTTTCTTCCATTTTAATTATTAATTGCTTTTTAAAAAATTATGTTCAGATATGTAAGTTTCTTTAATTTTTTTTCAGGAAAATGTGATATACACATTTATACATCTTTTGGTTTAATTAAAGATTTCTAATCCTATACTCTTTTGATCAAGTGTTCTTACTATAAGACTCCTTTTCCTTTCTAAAATAGAGATAATCATCTTCATTAATTTTTATTGAAGAGTATATAGGTGTAAAGTTGATTTTCTGTTGATCACTTTTTGTACATAATCATACATACTTTTTATTTGTATTGTGCTTTCAGTTTACGAAAAGATTTCACATACATCTGATTACAGGCTCACAACAAACCTGCAGTAGGTATTGCTTTACTTACCTTTGACAAAACTGAGGTATACTGAGGTTAGGTAACTTCCTCAAGGTCTCCATGTTGACTTCACCTGGTGAGTGGGAAGAACCAACTTAAGCACTGATCTTCATACTCTCTATTGTGTGTTATGTCCATTCAATTCAGTTGAAGTTTGGGGATTCATATGTAATTATTAGTCATTATTAGACTTTATTTTGCCTTTGATTTCGTTAGAAGATTGCTAAGTTATTATTAGGTACACACAATTTGCTGTTTTGTATCAGAAATGAACTACTTAAGTAGAAAAAAATATCACTGTTTTCTTAAGGAATTGCTATTCTTATTAGGAAATTAATATGTATATATGGCCAATCTTCTCAGAAATATGTAAGAAATATGTAAGGAAAAATTGTCTATACTACAAATTCCTTATTCCCTACTATTGTTTTTTTATTATTTATTTATTTTTGTATTACAGAATATTATTGGGGTACAAACATTTTGGTTATATGTAATGTTTTTGTCTTGCCCAAGCCTGGGCTACAAGCATGCCCTGCCCCCTACAGTGCACTCTGCCTCCATTAGTTGTGAGTTTACCCATTCCCAACCTCCCCACAACTGACCGGCACCCAGTGAACATTACTACCATGTGAGCACCTTAGTGTTGACCATTTAGTACATGTGGTGCTTGTTTTCCCATTCTTGTGATACCTCACTTCGAAGGATGGGCCCAAGCTCTATACAGATAATATAAGAGGTGCTAGTTTACCATTGTTTTTTGTAGTTGAGTAATATTCCATAGTATACATATACCACATTTTATTAATCCACTCATGTATTGATGGGTACTTGGGTTGTTTCCACATTTTTGTAATTGTGAATTGTGCTGCCCATAAACATTTGAGTGCAGATGTCTTCATTATAGAATGCCTTTTTTTTTTCCTTTGGGTAGATGCCTAGCAGTGGGATTCCTGCATCAAATGGTATTTCTATTTTTAGCTCTTGGAAGTATCTCCAAATTACTTTCCACAAGTGTTGTACTAATTTGCAGTTCCATCAGTAGTGGAAGAGTGTTCCAATCTCTCCACATCCATGTCAGCATTTGTTGTTTTAGGACTTTTTATAAAGGCCTTTCTCACTGGAATTAGGTGATATCTCATTGTGGTTTTGATTTGCATTTCCCTAATGATTAGCACTATATGTTTATATGTTTGCTGGCCATTATTCTGTCTTCTTTTGAAAAGATGCTGTTTATGTCCTTTGCCCATTTATTGATGGGGTTGTTTGATTTTTTCTTCTTGATTTTCTTAAGTTCTATATAGATTCTTTTTATCATCGCATTGTCAGATGTATAGAATGCAAATATTTTCTCCCATTCTGTAGGTTGTCTATTCACTCTAATGATAGTTTCCTTGGCTGTGAAGAAGCTTTTTAATTTGATCAGGTCCCATTTGTCTATTTTTGTTGCTGCTGTGATTGCTTTGGGGTCTTCTTTATAAATTCTTTGCTTAGGCCAATATCTGTAAGCATCTTCACAACATTTTCTTCTAGAATTCTTAAGGTTTTGTGCCTTAGGTTTAAGTCTGTTATCCATCGTGAGTTGATTTTTGTGAGAGGTGAGAGGTGGGGATCCAGTTTCAATCTTCTGCATGTGGTTATCCAGTTTTCTCAGTACCATTTATTGAATAGAGATTCTTTTCCCCAATATATACTTTTGTCAAAGATTAGATGACAATGGTTTTATATCTGGGTTCTCAGTCCTTTTCCAAAGGTCTATATCTCTGTTCTTGTGCCATTGACATGCTGTTTTAGTTACTATAGCCTTGTACAAAGGCTTGAAGTCTATTAGACAGATGCCTCCCAATTTATTCCTTTTGCTTAAGATTGTTTTGACTACACGAGGTCTTCTCACATTCTACACTTTGAATGGAACCTGGAACACAGGTTCCATTCAAAGTGTAGAATTATTTTTTCTAGATCTGTAAAGAATGATGACAGTATTTTGATAGGGATTACATTAATTGTGTAGATCACTCTAGGTAGTATGGACATGTTAACAATATTAATTCTGCCGACCCATGAGTATGGTTGCGTTTTTCATCTGTTTACATCTTCTACAACTTTTTTTCTCAGTGTTTCCTATTATTTATTGATTCTCTCTATTTGTTCATTTTCTTTATTAAGAAAAACAAAACCAAAACTGTGCCTAGATGGAAGAGATGTCTGGTTTTAGAGACATTAAATGACCAAATTATTTTCTTCATTCAGCAAAAATTATTAATCAATTTGTTTGAACCTAGATGAGGGAAAATAAAGCAAATATCTGCTAAGATCATTATGTTACATTGAAAACATATTTATGAATAGAAATAATTTTTCATATATGACTTAGTGCATATAATTTCTAACCCCCAAATATACTTTTCTGTATTTTTTATACCAGTGCTAAAACTGCATTGGCAAAGAAGAGACAATATGCAGCACAACAAATATTTATCAACATTATATCTTTTGTACAGTAAAGATTTGCTTTTAAATTCCTTTAAAATAAGAACTCTTGAATTATTATTCATTCTGAAGTGGTTACCTCTCCCCCCAGCCCCGACATTCTCATGAATGCCTATTGCTACTTTTTATCCTTTTGGGAACAAAAGAAAAACAAATGAGTCACTATCTTCCAAAAATTTAATGTTAACCACTTGGTATCCACTGAAATAAGCCTTTAGCTTTAGTAAAATTTCATTATAGTGTGTTCAATTTTGCTTCTTTACTATTGCTTAACTTTCAGGACACTTAGTTTAGAGTAATGAAGACAAAAAAGGACATCCAAAATGATATTGATTGCTTAATGTTCCCAAATTTGAAGGGAAAAGCACATTCTCTCTTGAGCCAAAAATTGATTTGCTTTTCATGGATCCTACTTTGAGTGCACTAGAGAAAAGAGAAATTTGCATGTCTTATATATTGCACAAACCCAAACTTCTTGGTTCATCTAGGATTTAATTTTATGTACTTTGTTTCAACAATATCCAGGTCATACACAAAGTATCATTTAGTAATAATTTAACTTTAATTCCTGACGTTTATGTAATCTTTTATATCTTCTGACATCGAGACCTTGTTTTATGTTCCTTTTAGCATTTTTCAAAATGTTCTACAGCAATTGATCTTGACCAAAAAATATGTATAGTAAATGGCCCTAAGCCAATAATATGCCTTTTGCTTAATAAAATTGCACTCTGAATGGTTTAAAAGGTGCCTGTATTTAATGGCAAGTATAACACCGGCTGCTCATTTCTGTGCCAAGTTGCTGTCTAGTTCAAGGTGTTAAAGAGCATAATGAGTTTGGTGTCTTCTAATACTGAAAATAAAGACCCAAGAGAACTTCCACGGAGAAGGAGTTTTAGAATGGGAGATGACAGGTCATTGTGAGTATGACTTTTCCAAAAGAAGAGAGCTTCTAACTTTTCAAGGCCATTCTCCTAATTCATTAGGTGGTCAGAAAGCTTTGTCAGGCAGAATTGTCAATAGTTTAAGATGTATTTCAAAGTCTGATGTCCAAAGATGTTAATTTTTCCCTTCCAATTCTGCCCGTGTGAACAGTGCTTTACTCAGAATAAGTGACTTAGTAAAATAGCTCTTTTACTTTCACAAAATCAATTCTGTGTAAAAATTCTGAATTCAATCCTTCAAAAATCCTAAATTTTAGTTTTAGTTTGAATATAATAAGGTGTCTTTTAGTCATTGTGGATTCATTTTGTTATCTTTTAAGGAGGAAAGTAGTGATTGTAGGGTTTGACTTAAGACTTGAAAATAATTCCCATGGACTTATATGCACTGTAACACTAAAATAAAAATTCTATTTGAGTTTTGATTTTGATAGTTAATTATTAACTGTTTTAAGGGAATTACTAGTCTACAGCAAATATCATAAAAAGAAAAAAACTATTTACTATTTTAAAGTAATTCTTATATCTTTTGGCTATACCTTAACTAATTGGAATTTAATTTTTCATATACTTAAAGTATGATTATTAATGTTTTACATGAAAAGGGAAATTTATGGTCAAGCAGTGAGAACTAGTGTAGGAAATTTCTGAAAATAAATCTCTCTGGTAAACAATAAGAATGATGCATAATTTAAAGACTTCTATTGCTGTTTATATCAAACTAAACATTGTAGAATACACTAATATTTTAAAGCAGTTATTTACAAACGTAACTTAGAAGATTAAATATTATTTTCAAAACTAATTTCTGATGAAATATATTTGGCAACAACTTAGTTAAACAAAGTTAAACAAGTTTTACATTTTACTGCAGGAGTTTTCAAAGCCTTTCCTATGATAAAATTCATTGCAATTATTTGAAAAAATGCCTATTAACTTAGAATGCAATTCCTATATTGTCTAATTAAAGAATGCTTCATTCATAAACCATCTCTTGAGATATTCTGTCCAAAGCATAGACTTAATCTTGTCATATTTCACCAAAAAAACCTGGAATGTCTCCCGTTGGCCTACAGAGTACAGTTCAAATTCTTGCACTTCTTATAATTTCCTACTGAAATTGTCCCTAATGTATTTTAATTCTTCATTTGCAGACATCTATCTTATCTTTCCCTTTTCCATTAGAAGAGAACAGAGGATCATCATTTTCCAAACAATTCAGGCACTCATGACTCCTGTTTACTAAATAATTAACTTTTATGTTTTTGGTGAAGAAGACATTGTTATACAAGGGAAACAATATAACACATTCTTTGGAGTATGTAGTGTGAGACTATCATTTAAATGATAATCTAAGGCTATTTGGTTGAAGTTTATAACAGATGTGCCTGTAAAAAAATCTGTGTGACAATAAGTGGTATTATGGCA
Source organism: Lepilemur ruficaudatus (assembly GCA_963574885.1). Lineage (NCBI taxonomy): Eukaryota > Metazoa > Chordata > Mammalia > Primates > Lepilemuridae > Lepilemur > Lepilemur ruficaudatus. The sequence continues at coordinate 16,473 of CAUYRT010006943.1, forward strand.
AAATTCTAGTTTTTGTGTGTGTGTGTGTGTGTGTGTAAAATTGATATATTCTACTGATTTAATTAATATACACTGAAATTGAATTTAAAAAAACCCATTATCTTTTCTTTGCTTGATGAATTCCTGAGAATACGTACCAGGATCATAATGCCAAATTTTTATGAAAATAAAATAACTTAAGTGCATTAATTTTTTAAATTTAATATAAATTTTCTCTGGAGGAATTCTATAACTGTAATTAAGCCTAAATTGGTAAATAAAACTTTCCATGGAGCCAACAAATCTTTATTTATTAAATCTCTACTATTTCATTATATTTATGAGTAAGGGGTTTGGTATAATAAATGATGAATTAGTTATATCTAGTCATTTATCAGTAATTGTTAAAAAGTCCTTGAAAATGCTTTGAAGATTAATTCAAATTATATAATTTAAGCTAAGTTCAAAGTTATTAGGTAATTTATATTTGTCTCCATGAAATAAAAGTAACGTCAGAAACTATTTCCATTTTAGTTAACTTTAGTTTATCTATTGTAAATAATATGTATACTGTCTGATTATTATGTAATGTTAAAGGGCACTATATTACTTCTTTTGTTGTTTATCATTCAGATGCCTTTTCTTTTTAAAAACTGATGTTTTTAAAATTCATGTTTTTCCTATGTATGTAGAATGTTTGCTTTTATCCTAAAATATTCTGTATGTTGCAAATAATTTCCCAGTATGCCACTTGCTTTTTAACTTCATTTAAAAAGTTACTATAACATAGAAGTTTACATTTTTAACCTGAGCAGTAATTTTGTTATGCCCATTCCTCTCAAACTTCAGGATCACTTTTGTGCCATTTTGCCATTTTTGCTTTTATTTCTTCAGGTGTTCACATCTACATGTCTAAGTAATTTACTGATAATAATTTACTGATCAATTGAATCCCTTATAAATGAAAAATTTGATAATTTATATCCCCTTCCACCCCCACCTCCAACTCCAGTGAGTTTTGTGGACGGGTCTTTATTTTCTCTATTGCTTATTACTTGATCTTTAAATCATCTCTTTAAACCTATGGGTAATATCAACACCTAAGTGGACATATAGGAATAACATTTATCGGGTGTCGGGCAGATGGGAGGAGGAAGGAAGAGATGAGTATATACATACATAATGAGTGTGATGGGCACCATCTGGGGGATAGACACGCTTGAAGCTCTGACTCCGGGGGGGGGAAGGCAACCCACCTAACCTAAACATTTGTACCTCCATAATATGCTGAAATTAAAAAAAATAAATAAAGAGTTCTTGATTTCCTTGTTCTGTAACTTGTAAATGAACTTACCAAGGATTCTGCTGTCTCATTTGCTTTCTTTCCTCCCTCACTTCTGTGTTTTGTATACCTTATTAAATGTTTATTGCTTTATCTAGAGGTCGGTTCTTAAAACTGAAATCATTCTTTGAATAAGAAACATTATTTATGTGACTATGACCAGATAGATATAATTCACTACAAAGCCATATACTTTTCTACAAATACACCTCCTTCTTTGCTTTCACAATCCCAGTGCACTTAAAGAATTCTTATGTGTTAAAGCCTAATTGGTGCTCAAATTGTACTTTTTTCCCTTGAATCGTAGGTTTCTCCTGGAGTTACTAATTGTTTTTCTTTAGTTTTTCTGAGGAAAAGAAATTAAAGCATGCTTTCTTCTCCATAGCTATAATAATATTCATGTTTGTAACTATGCCATTCTATTTTATTTTTACTATACCTATTCCATTTTATTTATTTATTTATTTTCTTGAAGCTCATAGCCTTCCTGTTTTGTCTTGGACTGGCTTTCTTACAATTAATCTGTGGCTTTCAATTACACTTTTTTATTTTTTTCCTAAAGTTTCTGATTGCTTATTTCTCACCCCTAGTATTTTGCGCCATTTTTTTTTATACCTTGTTTCTCCTAATGTTCCTATCATAATAACTATTTTGTGAAGCATCTCTCTCTCAAAGGCTGATCTTTTAGTCTGCATTAGTAGATCAAAAGGGTGAGATCAACTTAATCTTGGATCCCATAATGGCTTCATGTCTATTGTATTCCTTTGTTTGTTAGAATATATCCTCAATATCTTTCTAAGAAAGGTACCTAGAAGAGCCTTTACATGAATGAAAAGGCTTTGTTCTGCCTTTGCATTCCAATGTTTGAATAAAGAATTCTATTTCTAAAAGTGTGTTTTCTCAGCAAACAATGCTTTAAATTTTGATGTACTTAGATAAACTTATGTTTTCTTTTATATCTTCCTCTGCTGTCATATTTAGTAAGTACTTCTTCATTCCCTCAAACAGATAAAAAGCCACATCAATTTCTTGTTATTTAATTTTTAGTTTTAATTTGTTATTCCAAAATGTGGTACAAAGATTAGGATCAAGGTGTTTACTCCTCTAAGGTATATATATTTCTCTATACCATTTGGTGAATAATCTATCCTTTCCCCAGTTTATCTGTGATGTGTCCTTTGACATATTCTAAATTTAATTACCTGTATATAATCAGCAAGAATATAAATTCTTCTTGACCTGTTTGTTGATTTTTATGCCAGTATGACAATATGCAAATTATTAATACTTTGTACTATGATTTAATAACTTGAAGGCAAGTCTTTCATTATCCATTTTGCTACTACTCATTTTACTTATTCTAATTAAAGATATTTAAGTGATTGTCATTATACTTTTAATCATTAATAATAGAAAATGCAAATCAAATCATTAATATAGAGAAAATGTTAATGTTTTGTATATGGTTTTCACTTATTGTATGTATAGGGGCATATTGGAAAGTGCACACATCCATCTCTCTGTGTATCATGACTGCATAGAATTTCCTGTGATGATACACTGACATTTTGGAAATGGTTTGATATTGATGGACATTTCATCTGTATCTTATTTTGTCTATTAAAAACAGCCCTAATATGAAACACCTTATACACGTGTCTTTGCACTTGTCAGATCATTTAATTGATACACACACCATAAGTAGAATGTCAACATACGCTCATTTCATAATTGTATTATATTTTCAAATATCTACTTATAAATTTATGTCCCAAACACTATTCATAGTTTATTAAAAGATTTGATTTCCTCTTCTGTTATTATCATGATCATTATATCATTATTATTATTGGAACAAGAAAAACATTTGCTTCTGATAGATAAAACTTTTATCTTTGTTATAATTTGCATCTATTTGATAACTAATACTGATTATAGGTCATATACATTTATCTTAAAACTATGTGTTCATACTATTTTTTATATTTTCTATTAGACAGTAATGATTTGTGGAAGCAGCTCACAGTTGGCTGCCAAATGCTTGGCACTTATTTTAGTTTGTCATTTGTTAAAGTTGCTGTCATGTTTTTTACCACATTATTTATTTTTAAAATTGATTTTGTGGGTTTTTTTCTTTGTGACTTTATGTTAGAATTAGAGGGGCTTTGAGAATCATAAGACTTGTTTTATTTCCATTTTCATTTTCTTCTAAAACTTTTAATAATGTCATTTTTATGTTTTATTTGAAAATAAATATGGAATCTATTCAGGTATAAGGAGTAGAGATTTAAATATTTTACAACAATGGCTAGTCACTATTACTAGCCATATTTTGTTCTAAAGCCATATTTCCCCTGCTGATTTGAAATATTATGTTTATCATATGTTATTTTAAAATTTGGTCTGATTCTGGACTCAATTCTGTCCCAGTAATCCATATTTTTATTTTTGTTCTAGTTTGAAGTTTTTAAATGATATTAGGTTTTTAAAATGTTATATTATTACCAACTAGCATGTTATGTCCCCATTACTATTTTTTACAATTTATTTCAATAGATTTAGGGAGTAAAAATTTTTTTTGTTACATGGATAAATAGTATAGTGGTGAAGTCAGGGTTTTTAGTGAACTCGTCACCCAAATAGCTTGCATTATGCCCAATCAGTAATTTTTCATCATTCACTCCCTTCTCACCAACACCTTCTGAATCTCTAGTATCCATGATATCACTCTGTATGACTATGCATACCAATTGCTTAGCTCTCATTATAAGTGAGAATATGCGTATGTGTTTTTCCATTCCTGAGATAATTCAGTTAGGGTAATGGACTCTAGTTCCATTCAAGTTGCTGCAAAAGATATTATTTCATTCTTTTTTTGCATCTGAGTAGTATTCCATGGTGTATGTGTGTGTGTGTGTGTGTGTGTGTGTGTACATTTTCTTTATTCACTCCTCAGTTGATGTGCAATTAGGCTGATTTCATATCTTTGCAATTGTGAATTGTGCTATGATAAACATATGAGTACAGGTGTCTTTTTAAAACACTGACTTCTTTTCCTTTGAGTAGATACCCAGTAGTGAGATTGCTGGATTGAATGGTAGATCACGTTTTAGTTCTTTGAGGAATCTCTACACTACTTGCCATAGAGATTGCACTAATTTACATCCCCACCAATAGCATATAAGAGTTTCCCTTTCACTGCATCTGCACCAACATATCTTATTTTTTGACTGTTCGTAATAGTCATTCTGACAGAGTTAAGGTGATATTTCATTGTGGTTTTAATTTGCATTTTCCTGATGGTTAGTGATGTTGAGCATTTTTCATGTTTGTTGGTCATTTGTATATCTTCTTTTGAAAACTATTTGTTCATATCTTTTGCTGACGTTTTTATGACGTTATTTGTTTTTTTTCCTTGCTGATTTGTTTATGTTTCATGCAGATTCTAGGTACTATTTCTTTGTTGGATGTAAAGTTTGTGACCATTTTCTTTCATTCTGTAGGTTGTTTATTTACTCTGTTGATTATTTCTTTTGCTGTGTGGAAGATTTTTAATTTAAATCCCCTTTATTTATTTATTTATTTTATGTTGTATTTACATTTGGAGTCTTAGTCATAAATTATTTCCCAATATAGAATAGAAATATAGAATTAGAAAAAAATCCTAATTTTCCTATGGAATCATAAAAGAGCCCAAATAGCAAAAGCAATCATAAGTAAAAAGGTAAAATCTGGAGGCATCATATTACTCTACTTCAAATTATACTACAAGGCTATAGTAACCAAAACAACATAGTACTGATATAATAGTAGACACCTAGATCAATGGAACAGAATAGAGAACCAAGAAATAAACCATATACCTGCAACCATTGACCTTCAACAAAAGAGACAAAAACATATACTAGGGAAAGGAAGCCCTATTCAATAAATGTTGCTGAAAAAATTGGTAGTCACATGCAGAAGAATGAAACTGGATCCCTGTCTCTCTTCATATACAAAAATTAACTCAAGATGGATTAAAGACTTAAATGTAAGACCTGAAGCCATAAAAATTCTAGAAGAAAACCTAGGAAAATCTTCTGACATTGGCATACCATTTACTAACTTTTTAATTTGGAGATTTGAGGGTTAAGTCCCTGTGCCAGTAGACTTGGCTAGTGTGCTTTCTTTTTCTTTTTCTTATATTTGCATGTGGAAATTTTTGGCCTCCTTTAGGTCTCCTGGATCTTGTGCTTTTTTCACAGAGTTGGGAACCTTCCTATTCCTTTAGACCAACCAAACATTTCCACTCAGCTTCCCCAAAGCTTGTGTGGAAGTTATAGAGTATTAGTCTAACTGATAATACCTTCTCCCATTGATTCACCTGTTAATATTTATAAAATGCATATCTATACCTGGAACCTCAGAAGAGAGAGATAACTGAGCCACATTAGAATTCAAATTTTCCTGCTGGCTCCCCAAGTCAATATCAGACATTCCCAGACCACATCAACACCCATAATTTATTGGCAAGTTCCACAGGAGTGTAACAAAATGCTGTATCAGAACTCACTCTTACTTACATAGTTATCTGTATCATACTCAGCCATTTTACTAAAGGTTTCAAGTAGGAATATTTGCTTAATTTTATAAAATGTTTTTAAAATATCTACCTCAATAGTCACACATTTTCTTTTAACATTTGTATGTAAGCAATTATATTTACAGATTTTCTAATGCTGAACCAACCATCCTGCATTATAGAATAAGTTGTAATCAGTTTATGACCAATTATCCCTATAATGCATTGCTGTATTTAATTTATGATAATGTAAAATACATATAATTATTATAGTTACAATGAAATATTTTTAAGTTATATCCAAGTTTTTTACGTATCTATTTATAAGTGAGAAATAACAATTACAAGTATCTATCCAGTGCCTACTATGTGGTAAGCAGCATTCGAAGCATTGAGGTTTCAGCTGTCCCTCATGGAGCCAACTCTCCATTAGTCAGAGATGCAGAGTAAGCATGTTTTTTAAAAAGTGAAATTAGTTCATGTTGTGATGCAACAAGTAAAATAAAATTGATTGAATTGGTTAGAGAGTGCCTGAGGCAGCACAGTCAGAGCGTTTAAGGCAGGACTCCGAGGATTTGCCATTTGAGTTGAAACCTGAGTGATGAGAATTCAACTTTATAAACATCTTAAGAATATTCCAGGTAGAAGACATAAAACAAAAGTTTAAATAAAGTGGTTTTTAAATTTTTTATGTAATTTTTTAGGTTTGGTAATTCTAACATTATAAAGCTATTGGGAGAAAGTTTTGAATTTTCTGTTCTCTGGGATATATTTCAGTAGAATAAAGATTTTTTTACTTGCTAAGATGTGATACCATTTACCAGAAAAATCATAAGGACCTGGTTGCATTTTGTTTGGTGTTTCGTTGACAGTTTTCTACTTCATAATTATTAGTTAACTCCCTGTTTTTCTACCTCTTTGGCAAATTATTTAAATACTTGTTTAAAACAGACACATGTTTTCATTATTTTCATTCAAATTTTCAAATTTATTTCCATTGTGTATGGAGTATTTTCTCATGATTTATATAAACCCTTTGTGATTACTAATTCTTTGTAATTACTCTCGTTAATTTCTGCTTCTTAATTCCTTAACTGATTTCTGTAAGTATTACTTTCTTGTACTTTTTTAAAACAAAACATGGTTTTCTCCATCAAAAAAAAAAAAATCTCTTTGACAGCATCCTGTAAGTTTTGATACATAATATTACAGTAACCCAAATTTTGTTTTCCCTTTGAACTTATATTATTTAATATAATCAAATATTTTTAAGTTTAGATGGTTCTTTTTGAATAATGCATTGAAGCCACTATTTACCGTTTTTTGGTTTCTAGTCTCATTGGTCTTATAATTAGTGGAAATTTCTTCTAGGTGCTTATAATAAGTGGATATTGTTTGGTAAGTTTTCCAAGTTTATATAAATTTATATACTTTTTATATCCATGATTATATTAGTGTAAATTTAATAGGTATTTCTTTACGAGCCATTAGCCTGATATTTTCATTCATTCATTCATTCAACAAGTACTTACTGAGCCCCTACCTTGCACTAGTTATTCGCCCAAGTAATGAAGATAGAGCTACAAATAAGAGAGAAAGAAGAACACGGCTTTATTAAGCACTGCAAATGTAATTTATAATGTAGAAAAATTGAAAAGAATTACAGATAACTAGAGAGATACAAAATCATCCACAATGCTATTTCACAAAAATGACCGCTTAACAAGTTGGTGAATTTATTTTCTGTTTTTTTTTAATAAAGTCTAGAGATAAAGATTTGAATATGAGATTTCATTCTACTTTTAAACTTTACAAGCCAAATTCTAAAGACAATTAGATTTTAACAGTGTTAAGGTGGGTCAAATAAGAAACCTAAACTACTTAAATGAATGTTCTCAAACTTTTTGAAAACTGGAAATAAGCCAGGCTTTCTTTGTTGCGTGCTTTCCATTAGCTATTGCTTAACAGGGAACATTTCAGATGCTTCTCTTTGCACTGCTGTCTTGATTTTCTTTTTTTTTCAATTTCAGCAGAGTGGCTCATAAATAAACATGTTCACGGCTCAGGTTGGGAGTGACAGTTTATTCCTACTATTTTGATGGATTGTACAAGATATCTACAGTTCTCTTCTCTAACTAAACATCCATGCTTGGACTATAAAATTAATCATAACATGGCAGGATGCCTAAGAATTTGGAGCTGCTTCTCTCTTGGTGACTCTCAGTGTCAAAGTGAAAGTTTCATTTTAGTAATGATAATTAACAAAACCTACTTTAGGTTTGTAGGTTTGTACGTATATTACTTTTCTGTGAATCTTAGCTTATCTCATACACAACGTCACATGTGTTTAGCTATGTATAGGTTCTATTTGATTAGAAAGTGAGTCTCTTCCTTTGGCCACTGAATCATTGTTGATGCTTTTCATAGAACCTTGTTGTGATATTTTTCACATATCTGCTGATGACCTTGATGTCTGTGTACATAGGCAGTGCTGCATCATTAAAGATTGGCACCCAAGTGTGGTAATACCATTCTGTGAACTCCACCTGCTCTGTACCTTGAGAACAAGCTTCACACTAATTGCAGGGGAAATGGGAGGCAAAGGGAAGGCTGTTTGTATATCACTTACCCCCGGTTACAAGGGATGTCACACTTGTTCAAATGTTTGCTCTCTCTTTTTATTCTTCTTCCAGCTGAGTCCTTTCAACTCACTGGGAAGAGCCTGGTGCTTGAGATCTGTAGGTCATGAATTCTGCTGCACTGGCAAGCTTCATGGATGTGCTTAGCAGATGACTGTGATGCCTGTATTCTTTGTATATAGGGTCACAGATCATTAAACATCACTTCCATTAACATCTGCTTCTGTCTTTCAACTATAATGTATGTGAGCCAATGGATGTCTTAACAGGGGAAAGGTAACAAATTTATCAGTCCTGCTCTACATGCATATTTGCACACAGATACGCCGAAGGAATTATTGGTTGTACATTATGTAATCACCACAATAAAGATTTTCTCTTTGTATGCTAATTAAAAATATGACTAAATGGGGAATTAAAAATAGTAGAATCCCCTTTCTTGAGAGTCTGCTTGACTAATGCTGCTTTTATCATATCTCTTTCCCTTCTCTCATGTCCTATTGCACACCCTTCACTGACAGCCCTGGACTATCGCATAACCTTTTAACTAAACTCTACATCTCTAATGTGCTCTAATGTGCCTGTGTTATATTGGTATGTTTTTAACACTCTTTTGTTCTCATCAACTTCCTGCTCAAAATCCATCAATAGCCTCCTTATTAACAGAAAGCATTCAAATTCCTTAGTCTGATCCAATGTCTTTGTTAATATGAGCTAAGCCTGCCTTTTAATTATTGTTTCTTACTGGTATGCTACATATCCTCTCTTGTTTAGCCAAGTAAGTCACATCATGTGAGGGAGTGTTGCATAGTCAGTACATAGGGTATACATTTTAATAGACCTGTAGTTTTAATACTAGTCTTGCCTCTCACAATGTACTTTTTTTAAATGATTAAATTTTGGATCTCTTCTTCATTGGTTACAACCACCAACTTTGCTATATGATGAACTAATTAAGGTGAAGTTCTGCCACGAACCTTGAGAAAATGGGAGATGCTCTATAAACAAAGCTGGTAGTAATAGTAATTATGGCAGCAAATTCTGCTGGCTTGTAATTTCCAATATTTTCTTTACTCAAGTCCAAGTCTTGAATTAAGTCACATCAATATTCTTTCTTGTCTTATAAATTTTGTCACGATTATTACTAATATAGTGAGATTTTTGCCCTCCCAAATTCTACAGTCTAATTATCTGCATCATTAATTTGTGTTTTAAGCTCTCTTAATGTTCTACTCCCTAGCAAGATTGGAAGACGCAAGAAGGGAATTCCCTACATTACATCTGTTTCAGTTTTCTACTACAATGGCAACTTCACAATTTCACAGAAAATTTAATGCAGATTTGTTGGTTAATTTATCTGCTAATATATTACTGAGTCAATGCCATACATCTAGGGAATATTGATTTGTAGCTGTATCAAATTGAACTTAATGTTTTTATGTAAACTTTTACTAATATCCTGAGGTCAACTTTAATTTTAACAGAAGTAAATAAAATTTATTAGTTGGTGACAGCAATTTCAAAATAGTCAAAATTTCACTTCTTTCTATTTCAGCTAAATTTCTTCCTACCAATAGTTGTTGAACTGATTAACACCACTAGACTATTTTATCCAATCAATTTTGTGTCAGAAACATGCTAATACCCTCATACATCTGAACATGTTATATTATTACCCCCATTTTACAGATGATGCTAACACTGAAACTCAAAGACAAACGTGGAACATACCCAGATGTGGAGAGTTACTGTGACAGATTGGATTATTATTTGGCAAATATTCACTCACCTCTCTGCTCCTCTCTTGGGATACAGTACATTCTATGCCTCATTTGGATTTGGCCATGTGACTTTGGCAACAGAAATTGAGTGGATGTTATGTGAACAGGGACTTTAAGTACGTTATATAACTTAGCTTGCTTTTGTCTTTCTGCTATTTACTATGACAAAATATATCTTTGGTGACTACTTATCCATGAGCATGGACTGAAATTTGACCTGCATTGATGATTCAAGCCACCCTGACCACTGCTTGAATCAGAGCTGCCTAGACATGCATAGCCTATAGAGCCAAATTGTCTTGACCTGTAGACCCATAAACTAAAAAATTAAATGCTTGTTGTTATTAAGTTTGAGACGGTTTATTAGGCAGCATTAGTGTGGCAACAGCTGAATAATCTACTAATAATTAGATGAGCTAAGATTTGAACTCAAATCTGTAAACATATGTGTACTTTCCACCACACCGCACTTCATTAGCCAAAACACACAAAGAAGAACTGCATTTGGATAGTTACTCAAAAACCACAGCTCGTATGATTCCATATTGATCAAAATAACATTCTGCTTTCCTTACATTGCTATGAGAACATGCTCCTATAAAAAGCACTCTGATTGTCAAAATGAACATCATTAGAAATACATTCTTAATGTCTGCGAATCTATTTTCAGCGTACTATTTGTATAGTTACAACATCCAAACCACAAAACTGTTGCTTAAAATGCTTGCTCTCACATACATACACTACTGTAAACAAACCCTGCTTTAGGTGAATTCATTACCACAAAACAGTCCTAAATCAAATCTAAAGTTTAGGAACTGATTATGCATTCACAAATGATAAACCATAATTTTTCTGAGGTAGAAATTCAAACTGAGAGTGGAAGATTAACAAAATGTTAATTGCCAAATATGGTAGGTACTTGAAAATGTGATAATTGACGTATAATTTTGGCTATTAGCACATCATTCACTGCTTCTAATATTTGTATGTCCTTCTTATGGAAATATTGAGTGCCTAGAATAGATTGCCAACACAATTGAACTGGCTGAATCAGAAGTATTTGAATAATTGATGTTAACTAGTAATTTCTAGTTGGAATTTAACTTTACCAACATCCCAACATATTCGTTGTCACTTTAAAAATGTGTTTTGGTATCTCAGCCTCTTAAATAGCAAGAACCTTATATAAAAAGGTTGAGTTTTCATTTGATGTCTAAAATGTCACACATTAAAAATTCTGGTTAGTCATCATGTGTCTACCCTTAAGTGCTAACACTGATGATGACTGCAGGAGCTGGCCATACAGATAGCTGCCAATTATTTAGCACATTCCCATACATGTATGCTCTACCTCTCATCAACGAGGTGGAATCCATTTTCCTTCTCCTCTAATCTGCGTTGACCTTGTGACTTGCTTAGATCAACAGAATGTGGCAAAAGTGGCATTGTGCTAGTTCCAGGTGTAGGTCTTACGAAAACTGGTTGCTTTAGTTTTTGCTTTTGTGGCATCCGGCTTCCCTGTAGATGCTTGGTAAGACTTCTGAGCGATGGAAGACCACACGCACAGATAGTCTCAGCCGTTTCTGAAGCTCTTCCAGCCACTCTATCTGAAGTGCCAGACATGTGAGTGAAGCCATCTCAAATACATAAGCCCCGGTTAAGCCACCCCAGACAATAGCATGTAAAGCAGAGATAAGCTATTCCTGAAAAACTATGCCCAAATTGCAAAAATATAAGAAATAATAAATGGCTGTTGTTGTTTTAAGTAGCTAATTTTTGGGGTGTTTTGTAATGCAACAAAAGATTATTGACACTGATGTAAGATATAATGCAAAAGAGAACCTTCACAATATATTTTAACCTTTTCTATGTATGACCTGTTCTAATGAAAGCATTTCATCACTATCTCTTTTTGCAGTTTAATTAAACTCATTAAAAAGTCATGCTTTATTGCATTAGTTTCTCATTTTTATTATTTGCATATTTGGATAGCTCAACTGTATTTCAATCATAAATTTCTGTAAATGTATCATCCACATTTAGCAGAAAAATTGAAGACCATATAGTATAAAATATAAATAATAAATAATAAAATTTACTTCAATGGATTTAAATTTGGTCTTACAATAATAGATATCAAAAATGAGTCATTTAATAGAGTTTTCAGTGGTAAAGGTTAATTATCCAAATTTTGGAAAATATTTACTTTAACAGAATATTTTGATGTTCTTTGAATACATTATTTTATGCCCAAATCTGCCATAATGTGGAATAATTAACTATTTTTTCATAATGACTTTGTTTAAAAGTGAATTATAATTAAGCACAATTAATTAGCAAGTAGCAACAGAAAGAGTAATGTTTTAAACTTGGCTTTAAATTTAAAATAATTTTTTTTCTTCATAGTGTGAGCACATACATAACCGAAAAAGTATTTATAAAAAATTCTGTACAGATAATTAGGACAATAGTAATCTTAGTATATTAACTTTAAATTAATGTCCTCCAAATGACTGTGTCCAAGGAAAGAAATAAAATTACGCAGAATAAACAGACTATGAGCGTGTCGCTATATTCACAGGTTGAACTGACCATCATTTTACTTATATTTTCAGGATTAAATAAGTCCCCATTAAGTACAAATGTCAATGACAAAAAGGCAGAATATCAATATTAAAGCTAATTTAGTCAATGTTTGGTTATTACTTTGGATCAAAAGTCAGCATTACTCATGTAAAGGCAGTAGAGGTAGATTGGAGACTTAAACTATGGTACAATTCTCCTGATTTGACATGTATATGGAATATAAATTACGGTGTTGGAATTCTTGACTCAGATTGCCTAGATGAACTTGAATATTTGGAACCTCAAGAGGCCTAAGGGCACTAAAGGAAATGATCAACCCTAGGTTCAGAATCTGAAATACTTGACTTTGACTCTGATGAAAACAAGCCCAAAGATTAAATGGCTTTAAATGTTTCAGTACCTCAAAGGATTCTCCCTTTTTTAATAGTCATGAGCAAAGGAAAGGGCCTGGGAAATACATCCTCACACTGAATGATAAGAAGAGGTGGAACCAAAATCTATCTATCTATCTATCTATCTATCTATCTATCTATCTATCTATCTATATCTATATCTATATCTATATCTATATCTATATATATATATATTTGAGAAACAGTCTCACTCTGTTGCCTGGGCTAGAGTGCCATGGCATCAGCCTAGCTCACAGCAACCTCAAACTCCTGGGCTCAAGCAATCCTCCTGCCTCAGCCTCCTAAGGAGCTGGGACTACAGGCATGTGCCACCACACCCAGCTA